>JAFVLL020007532.1:0-12856 GCA_021397915.2 Tor tambroides
TGAAAGAGTTTCCGGTCTTAGAGTTAGAGGCTTTAATTCCACAGTAGTACTAGACCTTCCTCCTGCATATACTAAGGAATGTATTCCTGTGGATCTTGCCAACATCCCTACCAGAGAGACTGCCAGGTGTTGGAAACATCTTGCTCCTCTGACAGACAGAATTCCCCCACTTCAAGACTGTGAGGTTGGTCTATTAATAGGATATAATTGTTCCAGAGCTTTAGCCCCCAGAGAAGTGATTCTTGGAGCAGACAACGAGCCATATGCTGTACGCACGGATCTCGGATGGAGCATTGTGGGCCCTTCCTCGACACATCATGAGTCACAAAGCGGTGTTACCATGTGTCACAGAGTATCTATTAAGGAGATTCCTGCCTTAATGCCAACTGATGTGATCAAAGTGCTGGAGTCAGATTTCAAGGATACTGAAGAAAACACAAGAGTAGTGTCTCAAGAGGACATTATGTTCTTGAACAAACTGGAAGAAAACATCAGGATGAACAAAGACAGCCACTTGGAAATGCCTCTTCCATTCAAGAAAAGACCCTGTCTTCCAAATAATGAACCTCTTGCTGTCACGAGACTTCAGCATCTAAAGCGGAGATTAATGAAGGACCAGGAGTACAGAGAGCATTATGTTAAGTTCATGGAAGATGTAATAGAGAATGGTGATGCAGAGGGAGTTGTTGATGAAGGAAAAGAAGGAGAAAAATGGTACATCCCTCATCACGGAGTGTATCACTCGAAGAAGCCAGGGAAATTACGTGTGGTTTTCGACTACTACGCCAGATACAAGGGAACCAGCTTGAACGATCATCTTCTTACAGGCCCTAACCTGATGAACAGCCTGACTGGCATTCTTTTGCAGTTTAGACAGTACCCTGTAGCCCTGATGTGTGATATTGAGAGGATGTTCCACCAGTTCCATGTTGACGAAGCAGATCGTGATTACTTACGATTTCTATGGTGGAGAAATGGAGATTTCAACTCACAGCCTCAACCGTTCCACATGAGAGTACATCTGTTTGGTGCCTCGTCGTCCCCTGGATGTGCTAACTATGGACTGAAGCATCTTGCAAGAGAAGGTGAACATCTGTATCCCCTAGGTTCACAATTCATTATGAAAGATTTCTACATGGATGATGGAGTCTCCAGTGTTGAAATTGCAGAGAAGGCCATCAAGTTGGCTCGAGAAGCTCGCCAGCTTTGTGCACTAGGAGGTTTAAGGCTGCATAAATTTGTATCCAATGACAAGGCAGTTTTGGAGACAATACCGCCCTCCGAGTGCACTGTAGACGTTACAGCTGTCGATCTCTCCCTCACTGACCAGCCTTTGGAAAGAGCCTTGGGCATTTACTGGCATCTGGAACATGACCATTTCAAATTTCGCGTCATTGTTAAAGACCAGCCAGCAACCCGTAGAGGTATACTATCTACTGTGGCCTCGTTGTTCGACCCCTTAGGGTTTCTTGCACCATTCTTGCTCAAAGGAAAGACTGTTCTTCAAGAAATGTGCCGAAATGGCATGGGCTGGGATGATCCCTTACCTGATGGTTTGCAGCCAGGTTGGGAGCACTGGAAGGCCGATCTTGTTAACTTGGAGAAGATTGAGGTTCCTCGTTGTATTGTGCCTGCTGGGTTTGGGAGAATCACAAAGAGAGAGATTCATCACTTCTCAGATGCCAGCATGAGAGGATATGGCCAGTGCTCATACCTTAGGCTCGAGAATGAGCAAGGTGACATCCATTGTTCTTTGCTCATGGCAAAATCTAGAGTAGCCCCACTTAAGGTCACAACAATCCCTCGGTTAGAGTTGACTGCTGCGGTTGTGTCAGTTGCAGTGAATGATATGTTGAAGGAAGAAATGAACCTTGCAGATGCAGAGGCATATTTCTGGACTGACTCTCAAGTAGTGTTGCTTTCGTCAACGAAAATTATGACTAAATATCGTTGTCAACGAACCTTTATCACGTGACGAAAACGAGACAAGACGAGACGTAAATGCTGGTCATGTGACGATGACTATAATTAAATGTATAATGCAATATTGTTGACGAATAAAAACGAGACTAAATGTGGTTTACAAAATAAAAACTATGCTAAAATCTCTTCATTTTCGTTGACCAAAACGAGACGAAACGAAATGTTATAACGTTATTTCGTCTCGTTTAGTCGCGTTATTATTATTATTATTATTTTGCAGTATTTCTGTTTCCTGTGTCTCACTTCCAGCGCAGACGACGTCAGGTCCTCAAGCCCCACTCGCAGCATTATTTAGAAGACGACAACAAACAACGTTAAGTCTGCCACAGAGAAAGGGACCGATGGCCGGCCGGCCAGCCGGGGTTCGTCTTTGGGAGAAAATTTATGTGTGTGTACTTCTAACATGTTTGGTTGGTAAAATAAATGTTGTAAATTCAAATCAGAGCATCTTCCGTGTCTGGAATGGATGTATTCTTGAGTCTATAAGGTAACAATAATATAATACGATAACCTTGTTTGAAATGGGTTTGGCTAAAAGAAAATTTTGGTTTTGTCTATACTACTAGTACTTATACTATATTGACTGGGTTAAATAGAATTGCATTACTAAAAAGAGACTAAAATACAATTTTCATTGACTAAAACTAGACTAAATGTCATCACATTTCGTCGACTAAAACTTGACTAAAATGTCATCAGTTTTCGTCGACTAAAACTAGACGAAAATAGTCATGGATAATTCTGACTAAAATAAGATTAAAATGCTCAGAATTTTATTTGACTGAAACTTGACTATTCACACTTGGTTCAGTTACCTAGTCCGAACCGGGTTAGGTGCTCCCCCCTCCCCCTGCCCCCGCTGGTTTCGTTCATATTATTTATTTGGGTCAGAACGGCGATTCGTTTGCGTCATCAAGCCAGCGGCTGTTTATCCCGTTGTAGTAACGTCGGCGGCATGAAATGCAGCAGAATGCATAGATTGCTCTCTGCGCTTTTATATATTTACGTTTTTGAACCGTTGCGTTTTGTTTACAAGCTTCAGTGCATAACGGCACTTATACGTCATTACAAATGCACTGCAAAGTATCTAAAGAGCGCTGAAGGCGAACAGAAATTAGATATACAACTCTCTGCTTGCAGCGCACGTCCAATGCTTGCTCGTCAGAAAAAGTGAGTGAACACACACAAACACACATTTTATCAAATAATATGGCATTAATAGCGGTTCACTTCCGTGATTTGAGTACGGTGTGTATTACATCAGCAGCGAACCGTACCGGAGTTCACATGAACCGAACCCCAGACCACCCTTTTTAAGCGGACTCGGGTGCGGTTCGCGGGTGCGCACCCGAGGTCGGAAGACAGTGTTCACATCATCCAAACGAACCGAACTCTGACGTCAATCGCACCCGGGTGCGCACCAAAAGTGCTAGTGTGAAAGCGCCCTAAAACTTGACTAGACTAAAAGGAGTATTAACATGACTAAAACTAATAAAAACTAAAATGACAGCTTCACACAAAGACTAGACTAAAACTAAAATTAAAACAGGCCGCCAAAAACAGCACTACTCTCAAGTAGTGTTAGGCTACATAAACAACGAAGCTCGCCGCTTCCACACGTTTGTCGCGAATCGAGTTCAGAGAATTCATCGCACTACAACTCCTCAACAGTGGCGATACATTCCCTCGGATGAAAATCCAGCCGACTATGCATCACGAGGTCTGAGTGTTAATGATCTTGTCACTTCCAGCTGGTTCAGAGGACCAAACATCTTGTGGGAACGGCAAATACCTCCCCAGTGGATGTTAACACACAACTTCCAATCGGTGACCCAGAGGTCAAGAAGGCTCAGTCTCTGAACACGCAAACAGTACAGTATTCCTGCTTATCCAACCATCTCACAAGGTTGTCCTCATGGTCCAAAGTCATCCAAGCAGTTGCACGTCTACTTGTCGTGTCAGGAAGGACAAGTCAAGCGACCACAGTACAGTGGCAGAACATGAGGATGCTAAGTGCATCATCGTCAAGGACTTACAGAGTCAGATATATGCAGAAGAGATAGCCTTACTCCGTAAGGGCAAACAGCTCCCACGCAGCAACAGGCTATACAATCTGGACGGCTTTGTTGATCATGATGGATTGCTCAAGGTGGGAGGAAGGCTTTGTGATGCTTCTGCCCCTAACTCTGTTAAACATCCAGTGACAATTCCAAAGGAACACCATCTTACAAAACTTCTGATCGCTGATTGTCATGAGAAAACAGCACATCAAGGAAAGGGCTTGACTATATATGAAATCAGATCAAGAGGATTTTGGATAACAGGAGTAAACAGGACTGTAGCATCCTTTGTACGACAGTGTGTGAAATGTCGCAAGCTTTGCAGACCCACAGAAGAGCAAAAAATGGCTAACCTGCTCTCAGAGCGTATAGGTCCATCCCCTCCATTCACGTACTGTGGAATGGATGTTTTTGGTCCGTTCATCACCAGACAAGGTCGTAAATCGTACAAGAGGTATGGACTTCTCTTTACTTGTTTCTGTTGCAGAGCCACCCATATTGAGATGCTGGATGACATGTCCATGGACGCCTTTATCAATGGCCTGCGTTGTTTCATCACTATTAGAGGAGCAGTTCATCAAATAAGGTGTGGCCAAGGCAGTAATTTCATTGGAGCCAAGAATGAGCTCGCCAAGGCCATGGAAGAGATTGACACCAACCGTCTGGTAACATTCCTAGCAGAAAAACAATGTGACTTTGTCTTCAACGCACCCCATGCAAGTCACACCGGCGGAGTTTGGGAGAGACAGATTAGAACTGTGAGAAGTGTTCTTCGTTCCACTCTGTCCCAGTCATCTGGAAGACTCGATGATTCTTCTCTGCGAACCTTCTTCTATGAGGCCATGGCCATTGTAAATAGCCGTCCACTCACTGTAGATAATTTAAGTGATCCCTGCAGTCCTGAGCCTCTAACCCCTAATCACCTCCTCACCCTGAAAACTACCCAAGCCCTACCACCCCCTGGCAAGTTTGTCAGAGAAGACATATATGCTCGCAAGAGATGGCGCCATGTCCAATACTTAGCGGAACAGTTTTGGGGACGTTGGCGCAAGGAGTATGTGTCTAACATTGCAACAAGACAATGCTGGCTTACACCAAGAAGGAACATGCAAGCTGGAGATATAGTCTTGGAGAAGGCAGACGATCTGCCCAGGAATGAGTGGCGCTTGGCAGAAGTTATCGAGACTGTCGTTGACAAAGATGGATTGGTGAGAAGAGTGAAGATACGTTTTGGAGACAGAAATCTGGGGAAGGATGGTAAACGTCTGAACAAACCATCAGTAGTCGAGCGTCCAGTGCAGAAGCTGGTCCTGCTGCTGGAGGTAGCCTGAACTTCCTGACATATCCTTTGATTTAAGCAGTTCATAGTAGAATATGTTTCAGTTTTACCTTTACATCTTGCCTTAAACATTGGTATTTTACTTTAGAAATCATTTGTGACTGAAGTTTGAAATTTATAGTCACTCATGATTGGTGGGAGTGTAAATAACCCTCAGTTATTTTAATTGGTTTCCAGGATTTATATATTATTCTTACATTATTTAATTCTGTCCTTTCTTAATATTAGTTGTTTATTATATCTTGGAACGTTCATTTGCACTCTTTAAGTTATGTAACCGATAGAGACATTTATTTTGAAAGGAGGCTTGATGGAAGTGTCCAGAGCCCGCCGACTGCACTAAAAAAGGATAGCAAATGCAGAGAGCGCGCAGAAGACGGAGACGGATCAAGAGTTAGTTTTAAGGATTAAGGACACTTTCAAGTGAATTTGGCATTTAGTTATTGTTTTTTGTTTTATTTTACATTATTTTGTTTTGTTTTTGACTTTGTTGTTTGGCACCTGGTTGGAAAGGAGAACAAGGTAGTCAAGAACATTTACGCACTTTATATACGTGTGTATATATATATATATATATAGCGTATGGTGTCTCTACACCTGTTTTATGTGTTTGTTTTATTTACAAGTAATTTTATGTTGTTTAGGATGAATGTTAGTATTAATTTCGTAATTTTGTTGCTATAAGGTCGATTGTTTGCTTTATTTTTATGAATGTGAATTCATTACAATTTTCAATATTGTTTATTCATCTGTTCTAGCTCTTACGGTGTTGTGAAGTCTATAAGGACAATAAACACAGTAGTGAAGACAGTACAACATCAGTGCATGAGTTAAATCCTTTATTCTTCAACCGGGCTGTTACACCTTTAACGGATTTGAATTTTAGAAATGCGATAGTGTATTATGTGTAAGCCAGGTTAAAGAGATGGGTCTTTAATCTAGATTTAAACTGACAGAGTGTGTCTGCTTCCCAAACAGTGTTAGGTAGATTGTTCCAGAGTTTGGGCGCTAAATAGGAAAACAATCTCCCGCCCGCAGTTGATTTTGATATTCTAGGTATTATCAAATGGCCAGAGTTTTGAGATCACAGTGGACGTGAAGGACTATAGTGTGATAATTCAGGGCCTTTAGGTAATTAGCAAGATCTTAAAATGTATACGATGTTTAATAGGGAGCCAGTGCAGTGTTGACAGAACCTAATGTGGCCATACTTTCTGGTTCTAGTAAGAACTCTAGCTGCTGCATTTTGAACCAGCTGGAGTTTGTTTATTAAACACGCAGAGCAACCACCCAATAAAGCATTACAATAATCTAGCCTCGAGGTCATGAACGCATGAATTAATGTTTCTGCATTTGACATTGAGAGCATAGGTCGTAATTTAGATATATTTTTAAGATGGAAAAATGCAGTTTTACAAATGCTAGAAACATGTTTTTCGAAGGAAAGATTGCTATCAAAAAGTACGCCTAGGTTCCTAACTGATGACGAAGAATTTACAGAGCAGCCATCAAGTATTAGACAGTGATCTAGGTTATTACATGCAAAAATTTTTTGGTCCAGTAATTAACACCTCTGTTTTTTCAGAATTTAGTAGTAAGAAATTGCTAGTCATCCAGTTTTTAATATCAACTATACATTCCGTTAGTTTTGCAAATTGGTATGTTTCATCGGGTCGCGAAGAAATATAGAGCTGAGTATCATCAGCATAACAGTGAAAGCTAACACCATGTTTCCTAATGATATCTCCCAAGGGTAACATGTAAAGCGTGAAAAGTAAGGGGCCTAGTACTGAGCCTTGAGGTACTCCATACTGCACTTGTGATTGGTATGATACCTCTTCATTTACTGCCACGAATTGATGGCGGTCAGATAAGTACGATTTGAACCACGCCAGTACACTTCCTCTAATGCCAACATAATTTTCTAGTCTATTTAAAAGAATGTTGTGGTCGACAGTGTCAAACGTGGCGCTAAGATCCAGTAGCACTAATAGAGAGATACAACCACGATCAGATAATAAGAGCAGGTCGTTTGTAACTCTAGTGAGAGCAGTCTTGGTACTAAAACCTGACTGGAAATCCTCACATATAGCATTTTTTCTCTAAGGAGGAACATAGTTGTGATGATACTACCTTTATAATATCTTTGACAGAAAAGGGAGATTCGAGATCGGTCTGTAATTAATTCTTTGGGGTCAAGTTGTGGTTTTTTAATGAGAGGCTTAATAACAGCCAGTTTGAAGGTTTTTGGGACATATCCTAATGACAATGATGAGTTAATAATAGTCAAAAGAGGATCTATTACTTCTGGAAGCACCTCTTTTAAAGCTTAGATGGAACAGGGTCTAACATACAGGTTGTTGGTTTAGATGATTTAACAAGTTTATACAATTCTTCATTTCCAATAGAAGAGAATGAGTGGAATTGTTCCTCAGGGGATCTATAGCGTACTATCTGATGCGATACTGTGGCTGACAGCTGCATGGTTACAATTTTATCTCTAATAGTTTCGATCTTGGAAGTAAAGTAGTTCATAAAGTCATTACTACTGTGCTGCTGGGTAATGTCTGCACCTGCTGATGTTATATTTTTTGTTAATTTAGCCACTGTATTGAATAAATACTTGGGGTTGTGTTTGTTTTCTTCTAAAAGAGATGTAAAGTAAGCAGATCTAGCAGTTTTTAAGGCTTTCCTGTAGGAGAGAGTATTTTCCCGCCAAGCAATACGAAATACCTCTAATTTTGTTTTTCTCCAGCTGCGCTCCATTTTCCGGGCTGCTCTCTTTAGGGCCCGAGTGTGCTCATTATACCACGGTGTTGGACTCTTTTCCTTAATCTTCCTTAAGCGTAAAGGAGCAACCGTATCTAAAGTGCTAGAAAAGAGAGAGTCCATAGTTTCTGTTACATCATCAAGTTGTTCTGAGCTATTGGATATGCTGAGGAACTGAGATAAGTCAGGAAGATTATTTATAAAGCAGTCTTTTGTGGTAGAAGTGATGGTTCTACCATATTTGTAACAAGGAGTTGGCTTTACAGCTTTAGCTATATGGAATATACACGAAACTAGATAATGATCTGAGATATCATCGCTCTGCTGCAAAATTTCAACGCCACTGACATCAATTCCATGCGACAGTATTAAATCTAGAGTATGATTTCGACAATGAGTAGGTCCTGAATGTCTATAAATGCTGATCCCAACAAATCTTTTTCATCATCAACATGGATATTAAAATCACCAACAATTAGGACTTTATCTGCAGCCAGCACTAACTCAGATAGAAAATCAGCAAATTCTTTAATAAAGTCTGTATGGTGCCCTGGTGGCCTGTATACAGTAGCCAGTACAAACATCACAGGGGATTTATCATTAACACTTGTTTCTTTGGATAACGTTATATGAAGCACCATTACTTCAAACGAATTATACTTGAAACCCGACCTCTGAGAAATACTAAAAATATTCCTATAAATTGGAGCAACACCTCCACCTTTGCCTTTTTGATGCGGTTCATTTTTATAACAGTAATCTTGGGGGTAGACTCGTTTAAAGTAATGTAATCATCTGGTTTTAGCCAGGTTTCTGTCAAACAAAGCACATCTAGTTTATGGTCAGTGATCATATCATTTACAAAAAGTGCTTTTGTAGAAAGGGATCTAATATTCAATAAGCCAAGCTTTATCATTTGTTTATCTGTATTATATCTGTTTTTTATTTGTTGAACATCAATTAAATTGTTACTCTTACTTTGGTTTGGATGTTTTATGTATTTTCTAGTTCGAGGAACAGACACAGTCTCTATAGTGTGATATCTAGGTGAAGGAGTCTCTATGTGCTGAGAATTAACTGACTTCTGTGACGTGAGGCGGCTAGCAGATGGTCAGTTTAGCCAGTCTGTCTGCTTCCTGACCAGGGGCCTCATGTATAAACGTTGTGTACGCACAAAAAGGGCCTAGAAATGTGCGTACGCTGTTTTCCACGCAAGTATCTGGATTTATAAAATATAAATTTGGCGTAAATATGTGTGCACCGTACGGATGCTCTTGACTGTGCGTACGCACTCTTTTTCCTGGAGTGAGAAAAGTAATGAAGTAAACAAGGATTTTAAACTCTTTTTTCATTTCGATATACACATTTACATTAAATATTCCATTCTCATTAATGGAGATAAGCACTGAAATTACATAAAGTCATTACGCAGAAGTTAAACCACAAGTATGATTTTATATTTGTAGTGGATACGCTTGATCACTTTTCCTGTGGCATGATATGTTTTAATGACAGCGAGGAGTGTTATAATAATTCATATTTAAACTATAACTGCAGATCTCATGTTATGAGAATTTTTTTTTAGCAAGACCAATGATGCACACATTCTTACTTACTTACTTACTTCTACAGTATATTATGGCGGACACTGCTGGATTCGGTGGAACGGTCTATTCTCCGGTTTGAATAGGACCAATGATAATAGTTACTACAACCGCAGCTGCATGGAGGTGTTGATGGCGTGTGAAGGCATCTCCACAACATTATGAAAAATAACAATGTATTTGAAGGAAGAAAAAGGTAAGATTTACACGTTTCCTTTTTAAAATACTTTGTCAGTGAGGCGCGAGTCAGACAATTGTATTAATAAATGGCTTACCTGTTTCCACTAAAAATAACTAAAAGATGTTCACTTTTTCAGCAAAACTACATAAATTTTATTTGATTTGAGTTGTTTAAAACAAATGAAATACTGTGAAAGAATGAGGTCAAGTATATTCTAAAATAGGCTATTTATCTGAAAACTAAACAGTTTTGTTTTTATGGATATTTTGATATATTCTAAAACATTCTGGATGATTTTGGCAATAAAAATTAATGTGGCACAAATGTCATTTAGGCCGTATCTCATATTTCCTTAACGTCTTGTACCTTTGACAGTATTAAACATGGTATCACGTGGATGGAACATGCATGGAAATGATATGCAGATGAGGTTATGCATCGTAAAACTAGGCGTTGTAAGCTCCATATATGGTGATTTCTGGGAGGAGTTGGGGTGGAGATGCACGTACGCACAATCTTCCCCTGACTGGGATTTATAAAGGGATTTTTGCGCAGGTTCCAGCGTACGCATGCACCACATACGTCAAAGCTTACACTGTGCGTACGCAAAATTCAGGCTTTTGTGCGTACGTACACTTTTAGGATAAAATCTACGGAGACTTTCGCAGGGCCTGAAATTTGATTAGTCAGTACGAACTCTAAGACTATGTGCCATATTTCTAGAAAATGACTTTCACCCAGGAGGGATGAAGACCATCTCTTTTCAACAGGTCAGGTCTGCCCCAAAAATTCTTCCAATTGTCTATAAAACCTATGTTATTCTGCGGGCACCACTTAGACATCCAGCCATTGAGTGACGACAGTCTGCTATGAATCTCATCGCCACGGTAAGCAGGGAGCGGACCAGAGCATATTACAGTGTCTGACATCGTACTTGCAAGTTCACACACCTCTTTAACATTATTTTTAGTGATCTCCGACTGGCGAAGTCGAACATCATTAGCGCCGACGTGAATAACAATCTTACTGAATTTACGTTTAGCATTAGCCAGCACTTTTAAAGGGGTCATATGATGCGATTTCAAGTTTTCCTTTCTCTTTTCAGTGTTACAAGCTGATTGTGCATCAATAAGATCCCTGAAGTTGCAAAGACTCAAAACCATAGAGATATTCTTTATCAAAGTTAAGGCTCTGCCACGCCCCCCTAAAACAGCTCATTCAAACATGCCCCCACATGTCCACATCACGATGTGGAAATTTGCATAAGGTGTGGTTTCAGTAAGCGCAGTAGTGTTGATGCAGCCATGACAGGGAGATGCTGTGTGTTTCTAGGCGAAAGCAAAAGCACTTTATTTGACCTTTCGAAAGTAGATGCATTTAGGAATCATTAAGATTACTTGCAACAGAACAGCACAACCCAGATGTTATCACAACGCATTTTATGGACAACCGTTTCGTGTACCTAGGATAGGAGGTAATTCTGACTTTGCTATGACAATCTGGTGCTTCTGAATTAGCGACTGTATGTTTTGTTATTAGTTTAAGTATTTGCTATTGACCGTTCAAATGCGGAGTTTTGCACGCCTGTGTGTGTGAGAGAGAGAGATACATCTCAGCACATCAGCTATCTTAATCGCGGCTTTTGTGTGTGTGTGTGTGTGAGAGAGAGAGGGAGACACGATCACACAACCGCGGCTTGTGTACTGCAAACACATACGAGCATCATCACTGTGTCTGTCACGCGACTCTGTTCCCCTCTCGGGCTTGAACTGATGGTAAAACTAAGGTCATTATTAACTGTTTTTACTTTCATTTTGAAAGCTGAAGCTCAGGATTATGGAAAGGGGTGTTACATTTCCGACGCAGCTTGTGGTGTTTGGCCAATCACAATGCACTGTGCCAGTTGGCCAATCAGAGCAGACTGCGCTTGTCGGAAGGAGGGACTTTGTAGAAAACGACATGTTTGAGAGAGGCGGGGCATAGAGGACCTACAATAATGTACAGTATTTAAAAAATAATGTGTTTTTTGAACATTAAAGCATATCAACATATTCCGTTACACCAAATACACAAAATAACGATATTTAAAAAAAGCCTCATATGACCCCTTTAAATTTGCCAAGATGTCAGGCGCTCTGGCTCCCGGTAAACATTGGACTATGGTGGCTGGTGTCTCTATTTTCACGTTCTGTACAATAGAATCGCCAATAACTAGAGCACTTTCATCAGGTTTCTCAGTGGGTGCGTCACTGAGTGGGGAGAACCTGTTTGATGTTTTGATCGGAACGGAAGAGCGGTGTTTTGACCCGCGACTAGGCCGTCTCACAGTCACCCAGTTGCCCTGCTGCATGGGCTCTACCGGAACCGAACAATGTACAGTCTTCCTGAGCTAGTCACATCCAAAGCAATATCAACAACCCTCACATTCTTACTGTCCTCAACTAAAGTTTGGATGTGTGTCTCTAATTCTGAAATCTCCTCTGTCAGCCTAACTATTTCCCTGCATTTATCACATGTGAATCCCTCGCTGCTGACAGAGACAGATAAACTGTACATGTTGTGCAGGTGACAATGCAAGGAGAAGCCATTACTCACCGTGATTGTAGAGTAATTCTGACTCACCACAGTTGTTTGATGGACTCGTAAAAAAAAATATATATAAATAAAAACTAGGGCTGCCCCCTAATAGTCCACTAACCACCCAGCCAACATTGATATGTGGGCCCCATATGGGTTATACCCGGGCAGCGTGGGTTCCATGTGGGCATGGGCTGAAAATGGGCAATTTATCTGGGTCCCATGTGTATTTCACAATGTGGGTCCCATATAGACGGTTTCATCGGGAGCACGCGCCTGGCCCGAAGTTAACTTCCGGTCTGTGTTTGTTTATCATTCTGGGTAGTGGTGCCGACTACAAACG
>JAFVLL020007534.1:0-11368 GCA_021397915.2 Tor tambroides
AAGCACACAATTTCCTAGAATATCATTATATGCTTAAACATTAAGATTTGTACTCATAGAAATTACTAAAGTAGACAAACCTGTTCATTAGAAGGTACGACCCAATACTTTTGGCAATATAGTGTATCTCTAAGCAAATATTTTCATCTAATTTATGTCTTTAAATCAGATGATCGTCCTTCAGTCTCTACACAAGTACCAGCCGAGGCTTCACGTTGTTGAAGTGTCCGACGACGGAATTGAAAGCACTGGACGAGATTCTAAGACTCAGATCTTCACCTTTCCTGAGAACCAGTTCATCGCTGTTACAGCGTATCAGAATACTGATGTATGACCATAAATCAAGATATGTGTACTTTACACACTCACTTAGGATTGATCTTCACTTCTGTGTTCTTCTTCTTCTAGATCACTCAACTCAAGATTGACCACAATCCTTTTGCAAAGGGTTTTAGAGATAATTATGACTCGTGAGTATATTAATCGTATATGTGTTACTGACATTTCAAAATGCAGTCTTAAAAATAAAGCTGCTTTATTTGCATTGAAGAGCCTTTAACATCTATGGAGTATTTCCAATGCATAAAGGGTTCTTATAGTGGAAAAAAAGGGTCTTTAGATTATTCAAATATTCTTGAAATTGGTTTTTCTAGACTCTTATAAAAAAAATAAAATAATGATGGTTCAGTGAAGAACCTTTAACATCCATGGAACTTTCCATACCACAAAAGGTTCTTTAAAAGTCTAAAAATACATTTTTTCCACTATAAAATGGTTCTTTTATGAAGTGTTT
The DNA here is from genome assembly GCA_021397915.2 of Tor tambroides. Taxonomy (NCBI): domain Eukaryota; kingdom Metazoa; phylum Chordata; class Actinopteri; order Cypriniformes; family Cyprinidae; genus Tor; species Tor tambroides. Next base: position 794 of record JAFVLL020007534.1, read on the forward strand.
GCTAAAAGGAGTTTTTGAGAAACCAGTAGTTCTTCTACTGGTGAAACCGCTAAAGTTTCTATTTTCTTAAATGGTTCTTTGAAGAACTGATCGCTGAAAGATGACATTGGTTTTCTACACTCTTATAAAAAAAAATAAAGGTTCTTTATTGGCATTAATGGTTCAGTGAAGAACCTTTAAGATCCACTGAACCTTTCCATTCAACAAAAGGTTCTTAAAAAGATCTTCCACTATAAAATCTTGAAATAAATGATTCTTTTATGAACTGTTTTTTGGGAAACCAATAATGGTTCATCAACGTGAAAAGCTCATTTTGAAACTTATATTTAAGAGTGTGGAACCACTAAAGTTTCTTCAGATGTTCTTCAATGGTTCTTTGAAGAACTGATCACTGAAAAGATCTTTGTGGAACCCAAAATGTTCTTCTTTTGGAACCTTTGTTTTTCAGAGTATAAGGACAAATAATCTTTCCATTGATGTATGGTTTGTTAGGATAGGACAATATTTGGCTGAGATACAACTATTTGAAAATCTGGAATCTGAGGGTGTAAAAAAAATCAAAATATTGAGAAAATCACCTTAAAAGTTGTTCAAATGAAGTTCTTAGCAATGCATATTACTAATCAAAAATTAAGTTTTGATATTTATGGTAAAAAATATTTTCTTGGAACATGATCTTAATATCCTAATGATTTTTGACATAAAAGAAAAAATGGATAATTTTGACCCATACAATGCATTTTTGGCTACTGCTACAAATATATCCGTGCATCTTAAGACACATATATACTTGCATTCATCTTTCAGGATGTACACCGTTCCAGAGCGTGAAAGGTTCACGCCATCGCCCTCAAACTCGCCTCGCACGCAACAGATCGTCCCAAGCGCATGCTACACCATGCAACCCTTTCTGCAGGATCAGTTTACCAACAATCTGACCCCGAGTCGCCTTTATAACACTGAACGGACAGTGCCACAGACAAACAGCATGCTTTCTCCTCCGGTGGAGGATGCTGGTGCTGTTCGGAGGTGGCTGGTCACTTCAGTGCAACAAACTAACGGCAGCAAACTGGAGTTGACGGCGTATGAAGGCGATTATTCCAGTTCATTATTACCATACAGTTTCAAATCCTTACCTCTGCAGAGTGCACACTCGCTAGGGTATTATCCAGATGCTGCCTTCCCATCCGTCACTGCTGGATGGGGCTCCAGAGGCTCTTATCCCAGAAAAGTTGCATCCGGATTGCCCTGGTCACCCAGACCGAGTCCCACAGATTTCACAGAAGACCACATGCCTGATAAGGACAAATCTAGAGAAGGAAACACATTTAGTCAGACTTCGGCTTGGATGGAGAGCACACCTTCTTTGAAACCTCTAGACTCTGTTGAACCAAGCATTTATTCTGTGGTTTGCAAACGGAGACGGGTTTCTCTCAGCGAATCTGGAGTGGAGAACTCTCCCCCAGATTCCAGCGCTTCGGAAAACTTCAAGGACAATTCGTCAAACTCGGCTAAGACCATTGGCTATTACGCTTTCTACGCCAGCAGCTAGAGAAACTTGTCTGATGTGGATGTGCTGAACTGCAAAGATGATCATGAGTGTTCAGCTTTGAATTCATCAGTTTGGCCCTTTTGTAATTTATTAAAATCTCAAAGCTAATCGTTTCTGTCCAAAGTAGGATGATATGTTGTTTTGAAAATGCTGTTATATGCATTAAACCACTGCTGTTTTGGATTGGTGTTTTTATAAAATACTGTTTATTCAGCAAGAAGTTATTAATTTAGACAATGCAAAACATGATAGAATTTTAAAAAAATAAAAGTCGGAAGTGCAACAAAGAGCTTTGAAAACTGGTGCATTTTCCACAACTATAAAAAAAAATCGTTAACATTTTAATTTAGGGAATAATTCTCACTATTAACTAGTTGCTTATTAACATGCTAGAATATTGGCTGCTTATTAGTGCATATAAGGGATATATTCTGCATGACCATATTCTACATCCCCATTACCTAAACTTAACAACTACCATACTAACTATTAATAAGCATAAATAAGGACCCGAGGCAAAAGTCATAGTTAATATTAAGAATTGACCCCCAAACTAAAGTGTCACCATAAAAATCTAATAAATCAAAACAAGCTGAACAACATACAGCAAATCTAGAAAGAGAAAGCAACTCAGACCAAAGAAAGATCAATAAGTAATGGTCTCAATGAAGCAGTACAAACATTGGTAACACTTTATTTTAAGGTGTCCTTGTTACACATTACTTGTACTTGCTATTATAAAAATAATAAATTATGCATAATTACATGCAAGTAACCCTAAGACAAACCCTAACCACATAGTAAGTACATGTAGTTAATTAATATTACTCAGTGCTTAAATGTATAATTACACTATAACAAGGACACCTTAAAATAAAGTCTAACCAAAATGTGTTCATAAGTAGATGAAGTGTTGCTCTCTAAATGTTGAGAACACTGGCCTCTAGTGTAAGAACACAGCAGTGAAGCCTGGTGATAATGGTTCTAGACCAATTTAGGCTTAGCAGCCCAGATCAGTCTCTTAAAGGGATAGTTCACCCAAAAATGAAAATTGTCATCATCCACTTGTTCCAACCCTGTATGAGTTTCTTTCAGCTGTTGGACACAAAAGAAGATATTATGAAGAATGTTGGTAACCAACAGCTGACGGTAGCCATTGACTTCCATAGTATTTCTCTCCACGCTGTGAAAGTCAATGGCTACCAGCAACTGTGTGGTTACCAACATTCTTCAAAACATCTTCTTTTGTGTTCAACAAAAAACTTGGAACTTAGGAACAACTTGAGGGTGAGTAAATATGACAAATTTCATTTTTTGGATGAACTACGCTTTTAAAATAAATTTAAAATCCCTTTAAAATACAAACATTTTCAGTTTGATAATGCCAAATGAAAACGTTTAATGATTTCAGAAGTAACAGATAAAATACCTTGCAGTTTGTACCAGAAGAAAGAGTCCTGCTCAAAGAATAGAACTTCTTTTTAAATAAAAACATGCTATTTCTCCAACAGATCACAAATGAATCAAATGGCAAAACACTGATGAGAAACCAGCAGAAAGATTCATTAGATTTGGGAACTTCTGAAGCTTCTGGTCAAATGGTTTGGGAGATTTTAGAGGTTTCTTGTTGGGATTGAAATCACCTTCAGGTAGAAATAACTCACCTGTGAAATGGTAACAGACGGTCTGTTGGTTTCTGTTAGAGTTGGGTTGAAAGAAGCTTTCTGACAGAATCAAACACAACAGTAACACTATATACACACATGAACTTTATATTGCACTTTCACAACGGTTTACAACGTGCTTGTATGTACATAAACATTCAAATGCATTCAAAAGAAAAATAAAAACACTAAAATAGTTACATTCCACACAAGAAGTGCCAAAGCACTTCCAGAGTCTCCAACTCTTCATAGATGAGCAAACACCATAAATAATGGTCTTGGGACGGTTATTTTCAGTCATGTAAGTACAGCTGCTGATCCAAATACTGAAATATGTTTTAAAACTACTCACCAAACTCACATTTCAATAGCATATTTCATAAACATAAACATTAGTTCTTTCCCTCAAATAATGCAAAAACCCTGTATATCAGGGTTTCTGCAAGTTCCATGAAGACTTTTCTGACACCAGTTAAAGTGAAGATACTCTGTAAATTAAAGGGAATTCAATACTTCACTATGTTCTCAATGTAAATGTTTAAGGAGAACACAACACAAGAGATGAAAATCAACTTCATTCAAAGGGAAAACAAGTTTTCATTCTCCTTAAACTCCCTTCATTTTGATATAATTCTTAAAAAAAGCAAACCATATCTTGATTTCAGGATGTTTAGATAATAGTGCTTGAAAAGCTGACAAAAATACTGAGGAAGATATTCATTTTTGCAGTTCACGCAACATTTAATGCCACAAATTTTTTGCTCTTTTAAGCCTTAATTTCTAGAAGGATGACTTAAAACCTTTTAATGACAAAATTAATTAAAAACAAAATCTATCGTGCATCATTTCAGATAAAAAGTTCATGTCTTCCAGAAAGTTCTCCAGTGAATGTTGTCTATACGTCCATCAGATCGATTGATGCAAGTGAAAAACAGTGTTATGATAACAGACGTCATCCTAATAAAGAGCCCTGTGAACTGAGCCCTGTGAACATGACAAGAGATTAAATAAAATACAAGTCATTCAAGCTCTACTTTAGAGCATAGAAATCTGACTGATCTGGAAATAAATGCTCCAGGTCAGACTTGGATGGGTTTTCTGCTGTGCCGCAGTTCTTCTTTCCATTTTCTCATGGCCCACTTCTGAGTAGAAACTCCAGAAAGAGTCGAGCGTCGCTCCTCCTGCAGGAGCAGAGACATTCATGTCATCATTTACTCACTTCAGGATAATAGAGCAGTGACCAAACTCTCAAAGACGACACATGGAGCTCTGAAAATCATCTCTTTCTGGAGCTCAAAAAGAGGATCACAGCACTGTTAGAAACAGCAAGGTCATGAGCTTGATTCCCACGGAATGCATGAACTAATCACAAGTACAGTATGCTTTTAAATGCAATGCAAGTTACTTTGGATAAAAGCATCTGCTAAATGCATTAAAGTAAACTTCATCAGGTGCATGCTGGGATGCTTTGAAAGTCATTTAATCCTACGGTGTCATTTTTGATAGAAAAAAAAAATAATGGTTTGGATTTTTGGAATTTTTTACTTCATCAAAATGGCATGAAACTTAGTAAAGGTTTAGTACTTGTTATGTGAACACAAAAAAAAAAAAAAAAAAAAAAAGTTAAAAAGGCGAAATGGCCCTAAAAAAAAAAATGCACTTGTAATGTTTGCATTGGAAATGAATGAAAAGCTAATTTCATCTAGTGGAAATGTTTGGTACTGCGCCCTAACAAAATCTTCCTCTGATTTTTCTTTTTCTTTTTGTGATATCAACCTCAGATTTGGAGCACAGCTTGTTTAGATTTATGGCTTTTGATATTCTCAGCTTTTGAGTAAAACATGTTTTGGAAAATGCATTTCATATTTTTGTGCATTTTCAATTTTTTGTGCATTAAACTTCTATAATTTTTTTTATTTCCATCACTTTTTTCACTGTAGCAGTAATCTGCTTTTTTAAAAAGAGAGCAAACTTATTAAGTCTGTGCTTCAAAACATTCAAGATTTACGAGTTTAAGTTTGAAGTTCTTCATTTCCAGGTCCACAAGTAATTAACAGGTAAAAAGTGCAATAAAATCCCCTAAAAACACAAAATATTAATTCATTTTTAAATTTTGTCATTGAAATTTACCTCACAAGGAGCTCCAGAGGGTTAAAAGAGGACTTGGAGTCATCTGAGATGATTTTACTCTCTAATAATTAAGGTTAAGAATCCAAAATTGTTTCAGAACTGGATACTTGTAAAACTAAAATTTCAATTCCACTATCTTTTTTTTTTTTTTTTTAAGGTGGTGAAAAGGGGCTGTTAAAAATGTATTTGTCTTTGAATCATTCATTCAAGAGATTCACTCAAAAACACTTGAGTGAGTCATTGAATCATTCCATTCATTAACTCCATCAGATTTTGTTTAGTTGTCTAATATTTTTTCATCAGAATTGTGAGAGAACTACAACCTCCATTAAAAAAAAAAAAAGGTCTGAATTTATCCAGAATGGTGCAGCTCTATTTTGCACACAAACAGCTCTTAAAGGGATAGTTCACCCAAAAATGTAAATTCTGTCATCATTTACTCATCCTCAAGTAGTTCCAGTCCTGTATGAAAGTCTTTGTTCTGCTGAACACAAAGGAAGATATTCTGAAGAATGTGGGAAACAGAGCAGTTCTGGGGCACCATTGACTTCCATAGTATTTTTTATTCCTACTATGGAAGTCAATGGTGCCCCAAAACAGCCAGGTTACAAACTTTCTTCAAAATATCTTCCTTGCAGAACAAAGACATTCATACAGGTTTGGAACTACTTGAGGGTGAGTAAATGATGACAGAATTTACATTTTTGGGTGAACTATCCCTTTAATGGAGTCCAGTTTTAATGATTTTTGTTCATGGTATTCAGCAGCAATTAAATGTTTTGCAAAAAGAGACACGGAATAAATATGTTTGACCCTATTAATAGCGACTTAGCTCCTCACACACACCTCGTAAGCCGGCGGTTCTGAAGATGGGACTGGACTGTAGGCTGGAGGAAAAAGCTCTGGATGATCCACTTCATCACTGACCGCTGCAGGTGAAGCTGCGTTCATGTGGATGACCATCAGACGCTTTCTCTGGAGAAGCAGCACATCGAGTAATTAACTCCTGTTTTTAGAGTAACTTACCCAACACTGGTCCTGACACAACATCATAGATCTCAAACAAACACTGATTTACCGATCTACACCAGCAGCACGATGTAGAGATGATGATTAGAGAGAAGATGAGCGCCAGAACGTTACAGGAGACGAAGGCGATGTTTGCGGTCTGAGAATAGGAGACCTCAGAACGGGCGCGCAGAAAATGGGTCCGCAGAATAGCTCCAACTATCTACAAACAACAGAAGAACACGTCATTACTAATAAACATGAAGATATTAATCATTAGGACCAAGGTTTCATAAGTCATGGATATAAATAGCATGAAAGACTGATTACATTAAATGTGACCCTGGAGCACAAAACCAGTCATAAGGGTCAGTTTTGAGATGTATGCATCATCTGATATCTGAATAAATAATCTTTCCATTGATGTATGGTTTGTTAGGATAGAACAATATCTGAAAATCTGGAATCTGAGGGTGCAAAAAAATCTAAATATTGAGAAAATCTCCTTTAAAGTTGTTCAAATGAAGTTCTTAGCAATGCATATTACTAATCAAAAATGAAGTTTTGATATATTTACAGTAGGAAATTTACAAAATATCTTCATGGAACATGATCTTAATATCCTAATGATTTTTGGCATAAAAGAAAAATGGATAATTTTGACCCATACAATGTATTTTTGGCTGTTTCTACAAATATACCCCAGCGACTTAAGACTGCTTTTGTGCTCCAGGGACACATATAAAATACTTCAAATGAGACTAGTTATGTTTACATGTATGAAAGCATGAAAGCTCCCTGGTCTGAATGAATCCATGTGATTTCAAATGAAACGTTGTAAGCTAACATTAGTTTAAATGTGCATTGCAGGTATTCTGATCAACATTTTAGTCTAAAAACTGCTGGTTTTACATCACCTGCAGGTTGAGCTGGTTTTATATCAGTGGAAGAAATCACTCACCACATCTTTAAGACTCACTAAGAAGACTATAGCGAAAAACACAAGGACGCCCAGCACTACATTGCAGATATTGAGCAGATTCAGCACTTGAGAAGTGATCACCTGAATACGACAAACATCACTTTATTTTAATATTAAACACCTCTGCAGATATGATCACTGTATGTGGTTTCTATAACTGTCCAAATGAGATGAAAATGACTGACCAGACAGGGATTGTGGGTACATGCAGCTGTAGCTGTTATAACGCCTATTAAAATCACCTACAGACACACAATAACATCATACAGGTGAGAAATATCAACATTATTCAGCATTTATTTACACCTCTATATCATGCAGATTATAAAATTAATATATATGCACTACTTGGAATGATAAGAAGTATCTTCTGCTCACCAAGGCTGTGTTTATTTGATCAAAAATACAGTAAAAATTGTGAAATATTATTAGAATGTAAAACAGCTGTTTTCTATGTGAATATGTGTTAAACTGTAATTTATTTCTGTGATCTGCAGCTGTATTTTCAGCATCATTACTCCAGTCTTCAGTGTCACATGATCTTCAGAAATCATTCTAATATGCTGATTTGAAAAAAACAAAAATAAATACTTTTCTTCAACTAGGATGCATTAAATTGATCAAAAGTGCCAGTAAAGACATTTATAACACAAAAGATTTCCATTTCAAATAAATGCTGTTTTTTAAACTTTCTATTAATCTGTGAATCCTGAAAAATAAATTTTCCTCAAAAATATTGTGCAGCACAACTGTTTTCAACACTGATAATAATCAGAAATGTTTGTTGAGCAGCAAATCAGCATATTAGAATGATTTCTGAAGATCATGTGACACTGAAGACTGCAGTAATGATGCTGAAAATACAGCTGCAGATCACAGAAATAAATTACAGTTTAACAGATATTCACATAGAAAACAGTTATTTTAAATTATAAAAATATTTCACAATTTTTACTGTATTTTTGATCAAATAAACAGCCTCTGTGAACACAAGAGACTTCTTTCAGAAACATTAAGTATTCTAAGCGTTAATAAAAGAGACTCACAAAGCAAGCCGGTATTAACAGCCAGAGAGTGTAGTTCCAATAGACGAGTCCAAAACCCCCGAAACCGGTCAGGATCTCCAGCCACTGCCGGATCAAACACACAAACACGGCTTCAGCTCGAGCTCAGAGACTCTCAGCACTACATACGATCTCTCAAAGCATAAGTTTTCACCCCCAGAACGGCAGGGTTGATCATCAGAAAGCCCTTGACTCCCGGATGCTCTCCAGGCTTGGACTCTGCGATCTGAACAGGAGGCTCGGACTGATCCGGCGGCGCTGAGGAGCTAATGATCACCTCCACTTTCCTGGACATCTTCACACAGAGAGAGACTAATGCGAGTTTCACAATCACATGTGTTTTCATTCCTTCAGCTGAAGAACTAAAAGTCATTGTTCACCACATTCTTCAAGCAGAAAAACCAGATGAACCTGCGCCGGTGCTCTGATTCTCTCACACACTCGGATCGTTTAATTACTCTTAATTTAGCTTCAGGTTTAAAGATTTAGTGTATTTAAAGCTGACTCACTGAATCTTTTGTGTTGATATTTTATTAGTGATAATCTGTGGTTTAGTGTTATTGTTTCAGATCTTTATATTAGCAGCAAAAACAACATGGTTTTCAATCTCATTCATTCCTATACATGGGTGAAGTCAGGTAGATTGGGACAGTTTAAGTCATAGAAATGACTTGGAAAATGTCCCAGTTAACCTGAATTTACTCTACTAAAGCAGTCTGAATGAAGTTTCACTGAGAAGAACAGGAGGAAGTGAATATCTGCTGTGTGTAAAGTCACTAAATTCTGTGAAATGAATGATAATAAGCAGAGATTGTGTTACCTTGATGTTGGTGTTTCTCTGGTCTCGGTTCTTGTCGTTCTTCAGGTGAGACTCATGGAGAAACTCCTCCTCTAGACATGTGGAGAATGCTTGTCAAGCGTCAGTGATCCAGCTCTGTTTGACGAGTTATGATAGTTATTATTCACAAACCCACACACGTTTACTCAACTACCCAAGCGGGTCATTGCATAGACTTCTATTGTTTAGCTTGTTTAGCTGGTTATAAATAACCTAACCCACACCAACTCTAACAGAAAACAGCAGCTTCACAATTTAAACAAACACTTAGTTTAGGCAGTTTTAACAAATGAGGGTTTTTACAAAAAGGTTGTGTCAGTTTTAGCTCACTTCTGGGTACAAATTTGTCTCCAAAATATGGTTAATTCACAAAACACCAAATAAGTAAAACACTAATGCTCTAGGAATTAGAGCAATTATTTAACCTGATAGTTTTACTGACAGATGGGATGTTATTTTTTATTAAACTTAACTATAATGACCTAAGAAAAGAAATATGCCAGTAAAACTAAAAATAACCAAAAAAAAAAAAAAAAAAAAAAAAATTAAATACATGTTAAATAAAATCAGATCAGCCCAACAAAAAATAAAAATAAAATAAATCCACCTCTGTTTTTATTCAAGTCCATTGAAAAACAATACAAAAGATGAAAGATCACAAGAAAATGATTGCTAATATATTATGACTGTATTTGTCCAGCCAATAAACGTGAGTTTTCAAAGTATGAGTTTCCAATTCAAACCCAGGAACTGATGAAAAGAAAAATTTAATTTAAAATTTAAAACAAATGCTGATAATTTTTTAATCCAGAAGTACTGACTTAATAATGAACATGTAAAAATGAGACTGAAAAAGAGAAAAGATGGACTCTGATCAGACCAGCTGAATTTCTGAAACTCTCTTCATACTCATAACGCCAAAATCAGTTCCATATGAAATCCTCTCTTTATACAGTCATCAAACACGAGCAAACAACCTCACACACAGTGACAGTGAGACTCATATAAACACACACAATCACCTGATTCTGACGCTCTGAGTCTCTTTAGCTTCTCTACACAGATTTCTGCTTACATGAACGTGTCATACAGCCAGTGTGTGTTTTTTCTCAAGCCATTTGTGCTGCTTGTGTAACCAAATCTGCCATGATCAAACTTTCACAGAGTTTCAATAATGGATTGTGTTTGAGGAATAAATGCGCTTTTGCTACCTGTGGCAATACAATGGGGGAAAATGTACATAAATTGGAATTATTTGAAGTTATATTAGGAGTTTCTAAAGTTTTTATAATGTTAATCAGTTGAAAATGCCATAGCAATGTTATTATCAGTGTGTA
>JAFVLL020007535.1:0-26271 GCA_021397915.2 Tor tambroides
ACAGTATAATCTAACATGAGTGGGGAAGCCGCCCCTCTCTGAGAATAGTGTCTCCCTCCATTGAGTTTTCATTTGTCGTGCAGCACAACATCTGTTGTGTAGAATCAGTGGTGCATTCATGTTTTTGAGCATGTGTTAGTTTAATAATGATGGATTCATCTGAGCGAAGCTAGCAGTTTCTCACTGTTTCACAGAAGCAGACTGAACTAGACAGTAGGGCTATGTGGTACAGCACAGTACTACAAGTTTACAGTGGTATATATTAATATCATAATTTAACAAATTTTAGTACCAAGCTTAAACAACGTCACTAATCAGCACATTTTGGAAGTTCACCATGCTGATAAAAAAAACAACAACAACTTAGTTTAAGGTGATTATCTGGTCTCCTAGCCTGCTCAGTCTAGCTATGCTAGTATATTTTAATGGTTTTAGAGAAGTTTTAGAGGAATTTTGTATGAAACACATACAGTATATACACATGCATCACTATTCAAAAGTTGATCAGTAAGATTTTAAAGAAATAATACTTTTACTTATTAATACTTATAATAATTCAATATTTTTTATTCAGTAAGCATAAATATTTATTGAGCAGCAAATCAGCATATTAGAATGGTTTCTGAAAGATCATGTGACATTGAAGACTGGAGTAATCTGTGCTGAATTAATTGTGTTATTTGTGTTCATTTAAATGTAGCCTTGGTGAGAAAAAGAAACTATTTTAAAAACATTAAGAAATTTTACCAACCCAAAACTTTTGAACAGCACTGTATGCTACTAAGTGGAATAAATAAAGTCATAATGTGCTGAATGGTTTTATTATTATTAATAACAAATAATATTTCTGTTGCAACTGCTTCTTGCAGTAAAGATCACATGCTTTAAGTGTCATCCAAAATGAACTGAATGTTTTAACAAAAACTACTTTAGATATTAATACTTAAATAATATATATTGTATATGTGTTTTTCTTTCCACAGAATTATTGCATTAATTGACAGCCAGAGTTTCATTTCCTCCATTGGCCAATGTTGTTCAATTGTTGCATAAGGTACAGATTTAGTATTGATACAGAGGTACCAGAGGCTGGTATCGTACCAAAGCAAAATTTTGGTATTGATCCAACCCTACCAGGCAGAGTCTGAAAACTTGCACTCTTGTGCACTGCCATTTGTTAGTGGGGAATCCTCAAAAAGAATAAGAGATGGAAATATTTATTATCTCCAACATAATGTATGGATTTCCATTCTGGCTCTTTTTTAAGTGGAAGCTACAATCCGCATGGTGGTGCATTTGAAATCCCAAGGCAAATTTAAGATCCACTGGGTTAAAACAGTAACATATACGAAGGGCCCTGCGCACCCTCTCAAGGTCGTGCGAATGAATGGGTGTGGAGTGGTTTGGTGTATAATGAGCGGTTTTTGCTAATGAGAGATAAAGGCTTTGAATACAGTCTGGCGTGATGCCAGCTGTCGCCACATCTCTCCTCCTCACATGTAGGCCTGCAGTTTCTGGGCCTCTGCCAGTACGCCATGTCCCACTCCTGTTCAGAGCTGTGTGTGTGTGTGTGTGTGTGTGTGTGGGGTAAACAAAGTGCGCACTGGACTGCAATGCCCTGTGATAGATAGACAAGCAAGTTAGGAGTGCGAGGATAAACGGCTCAGTGTCTGTTCATATCTTTTGTGTGATTAGATGTTCTCTCGGTCTCTTTCAAACGCTGTTATAAGGACTGCTCAACCATTATTCTGTGACCCCAAAAAGATACTGACAACAATAATAGGCAAATATTTCTCAGCTTCTTGAACAGGGGAGATAACAAATCCTAGTTTAATGGTATCAAAATCAATGAAAATGAAATAGGTTTGACTATTTTTTGAAAAGAAATTCCTAAATCTCCTAAAAGATGCAGCCCCGGCGCCAGGACACTCAACCTGGGGGGGCTTGTATGATTCTCGGGGGGGCTACGGGGGAGGCGGGGGCGGGGGTATTCTATATGATACACGCAGTCAGATTTTAATTATTATTGTCGCTTTCCTTACACACCACATTTAACAAACTTACAAACATCAGTGTGTACTATTTAACAAATGTCTTTTTTTAATTAATTTAAATGTCTGAAACCAAATTTTATGTGGTTGAAAATACTGAATCGTTGTGATATAAGGCTAAAAGCACTGAGCGCATCTATTTCTGGCTCAGCGCCAGACAAAGCGCGAAAGCAGGTTTGAATTTGTGAATGTTCTAAATACACCGGTGATCATCCGCATCAAATGGTTAAAATCAACGCGTTTCGGCTTCTTGGAGGCAGTGCTTAATTTGTAAATTGCAAGGTCATGGAACAAAGTGTGGTACTGATCAAATGAGAGGAGGGAGAGGTAACGGAGCATTCGCGCAATTGGTGGACGTGGACCAACTTAAGTGATTACCAGCTTGCACCAGTTGCTTTTATAGTGTGCACATATTAGGCTACTCTAAAAAAATAATGGTTATTTTATTTCAACATATTTTAGTGTTTGGGTTGTTTTTGTATAACCCAGCTCCTGACAGTACAGTCGCAATAGTCGCGTTTGCGTGGATCATTGCAGGGCGGGCTTCAGAACGTCATGGGGGGGCTAAGCCCCCCCTTGACGCCGGGCCTGAAAAGATGTTGTGTGTTTTTCTCGCACCTCAAATTAAGTTAAATTCGTAAAAAGAAGCTAAGAGGACTGGATAGCACACTGTCAATGAATGATCATCATCACTGATCATCACTGAAAAAATCAAAAATATAATGATTCCTTTTAGGACTAATTGGTTATGAACAACTGGATTATTGAAAACTAACGCAAATTTGACCCCAGTTTATATTATGTGGCCTTAACTATTATGTACTTGCATCAAAAAATAAGTACAATGTACTTATTGTGTTCATATTATATTGCCAAACACTTTTTGCTGCTATTGAGGTGGGATATGGGTAAGGTTAGAGACAGGTTTGGTGGTATGGGTAGGTTTAAGGGTGGGTTAAAGTGTAAGGGATGGGTCAACATTGTAGTTATAAATGTAATTACAGAAATTATCAACAGATGTAATTCCATGAAAGTATTTTTTTTAAATATAAGTACAATGTAAAATCATGTATGTACACAATAAGTGTACTGTATCAAATATTAATTTAAATTACTCAGTAGTTAAGGCCACCTAACATAAAGTGGGACCACAAATTCTAAATAATATACAGATCAACTTACAGTAAATGGACACTGGTCAAATTTTCTAATGATTCTGGTTCTTCTATACATGCAAATAATGATGTGTGATGTTTTTCTGTCTCTCTGACAGCTACAAACAGTTCATTATCACTTACATTCTTATGGGACATGCTTTGTTGTCTATAGATTTAAAAAGACCTGACATATGAAAGAGGATCAGCTCATAATGTGTTTTGGGTTGCCTTTTCTCACGCTAATGGGAAAATTAATATTTGTGTTTGCTAAAGGTGAGTATCACTATTACTGTTGCTCATATGTAGGGTAACTTTACAAAATCATGTAGTGATCACACATACAGTTTCATATGGGCTAAAGAAAATCACAGAGAATTCAAACTGAAGGAATGACTTGAAACTAATTTAAGAGTCAGAATAACAGAGACTGTGCATGGACTATTTTAACTTGGGTCAGTAAACTATCACCCATATCTGAAAGCTGAATAAATAAGCTTTCCATTGATGTATGGTTTGTTGTAATAGGACAATATTTGGCCAAGATACAGCTGTTTGAATATCTGGAATCTGAGGGTGCAAAAAACTAAATATTAAGACAATCGCCTTTAAAGTTGTCCAAATGAAGTTCTTAGCTATGCATATTACTAATCAAAAATTACGTTTTGATATATTTACAGTAGGAAATTTACAAAATATCCACATGGAACATGATCTTTACTTAATATCCTAATGATTTTTGGCATAAAAAAATGGATAATTTTGATTTGTATTTGTACATTGTACAATGTATTTTTGGCTATTGCTACAAATATACCCCAGCGACTTAAGACTGGTTTTGTGGTCCAGGGTCACATATATTTAAGCTTCACTACCTCTTCCACAAACACACAAACACATTTACTTAGTTATCTAAATGAGGACATTGCATAGATTTCTATTGTTTTAATATAGAGCTAGTTAAAAACTACTGTTAGGGTGTAACCTGCCATAACCTACAGCCTGACAGAAAATATTTTTACAAAAAATGATTTTTCTAATTATTTTTTGTTTGTTTGTTTGAATATTTTTTTCCCACAAGGAGGTTTTGTCAGGTTCAGCTTACTTATTGGTACAAATTTGTAGGTACACACACACACACACACACACACACACACAAATTCCTCTTCTTTTCTGCATTTCACCTCTGCTCTAGCTTGTTTCTTAATCTAGCTTTCTTACAAACCTGGCATACACTGTGAATATTTCTGGATCTGTGATAGACTGCTTAAAGCATCTGCTAAATGTATAAATGTAATCACTACATTATCAGCCAAGCAATTACTAAGGTATATCATATTTTCTACTATGCTCATTATTAATGCTTTAAATTAAAATGAGTAAGTAGTGTAGTAGAGTTAGTAGTAGTAGTTAATAGTAAGGAAAATAATAGAGTTCAAACAGTAATTTCTTTTTGTATGAAGTGGTGGCCAATCAACCATTTTGTTTAGTTGTAGCAACTATATAACATTAAAAATGCTTACCAATGGTACATTAATGTTGGAATGGACATATAATGATGCTCTTAACAGTTGTGTTTTCTATATTAGAGACCGTTCTCACCTCTCTTCTAGTGTGTCCACATGGAAGGTCCTCTCTATGACTGTAGTCCATTGTAGACATCTAATAATAAAAGTGTTCGGCTTTGGTCGTTCAGTTTTCATCAGCTGGCATTCTGGAATGACAGACCAAAGGAAATTGTAGCCACATTAAATTTCATCTGCACAATGGAAAAAAAAAAATATACACACTATATAAATATACACGTCAATCATAGGCAGGGAGAAATCTGACCTGAATACTAAAGTAAACCCAGCCCACTTCCTAACTCTCCGGCTGCGAGTGTTTGCCATTGTCAGAGTGTTTTATTTGATAAACAGAGGGGAGCAGCGAGTCCGATGTAAAACAAATGGCCATTAGCAGAGAGGAGGCAACGGGTGGGAGAGTGCCACAGTGAGATGAACGAGCGAGAGGTACATTTGCTGGAATGTGCCGCAACATTTCATATACAGCGCTTAGCTCTGCCACATCAGCCACTGCCCAGTCGGAGGGAAGTAATGCACATCTCGGATACTTTATGAAAGTAGCAGGTGACAGAGTTGACGTTCAGACTGGGCTCATCGCTGCTGTAGATTTTGGGGACAATGCCCAGACGACAGGTGAAACGCAACAGCAGCCTGGGCTGCCAGTCCCATAATGAGGGCCCTAAGCTGGCTAATTTCAGCCACCTCTGAATGACGGCAGGGCCTAAATTTAGACAGGAAGGTTAATGACGACACCGCTAAGGTCACGAAGCCACGCACTGTACAGAACATCTACCTGGGCAGTAGGGGGAAAATCGAGTCCCACGCTGAGTGCAGAAAAACAAGGTCACAGCAGCCAGAATGTGACACCTCAGGAGGAGAGGAGGCAGAGCCGACAGTATTGTTTGCTTTGCCACATTAGATCACAGATGACGAGCATTGCTTCAAGCAAGAGACGCTAAGGAAATCTAGCATGCCAATTAAACAGCCCAGAAGCTGCGACTTCCGCTGCTCACAACATGCAACATCTCTTAAAGGTTTCTCAAGTCCAAAATAAGGTTGAAAGGGTGCTAATGCACAAAAACATCAGGAGACAAAACATGGCAATCAGCTGTGTAAATGTTAGCGAGAGCTGGCTTTGAAGAAAAAGGCTAGAGGGTTAAAAAACAAATAAGAGTTTCAAAATCTTAAAAAAAGAAAAAGTAGCTTAAACGTATCAAGTACTTGGAAATGTACTCTTTGTATTCAAAAACTTTCATACCTTTTTAACCGAAAGTGTTTGAATTTTCAGCAGCCATTACTCCAGTCTTCAGTGTCACGTGATCCTTCAAAATCACTCACACGGCCCTATGAATTCCGTTTTATTTATTCCCCACAAATGCAGATTAAATGAAACTGTATCAAAAAGCATTTACTTATACAATTTAAAAACAATTCATTAAAAGTTTAACAAAAAATTTTCGCATCAAGGATATTCATAGAGCCGAACTAATGTGCTGATTTGCTGCTTAAGAAATTATTCAGGATTTGTTGATGAATGGAAAGCTCAAAAAAACTGAATTTATTGAAAATAGAAATCTTTATATACATATACACATATATAAACGTATGTCAAAATTTCCCGTGTCAAAACACTTATATAAGGCAGCATTTCCATCTTTGGTGGTGGAAGCTCTAAACAGAACAAATTAGTGGATCTCACCATGCAAAGCGGTTTGTCATATGCTGCAATCATTGTTAAAAAAGACAAATTGGTCAATATGGACTGCGGTGTACTAGGGAGCAGATGCAGGGCTGGTCAGGCTGTGTACAAGACTCTGTGAGAGCGGTCCGGAGGAAGGCAGTCTGGTGGCAGCTCGTTGCACAGGGGGTGAGAGCGATGCCATTTCAGAGAGTGCATTAGGCTATCAGCCTCCCAGCACCACCTGGCCTCCCAGCTTTCTGCAACAGATGTGGCAATCCTCTCCCACTGCCAAGCGGCCCAGGCCGGATGTATGGCCACCCCTCGCTCCTCCAGCCTTTAGATTAAAACCTGGCTGGGCCTTTTGACGGATGGAGGGATGGGGAGCCGCTCCCAGCACGTGTCCAGAAACCAGCGCTGAAAGCCACGCGCTTGAGCTTGAGTTGTGTTACAGAGGAAATAAGTCACTGCTTTCCATGATTTTATTCCATTAAAATATAAATTTTATTTCCCAAAAATCATTTAAAAACAAGATGAAACAGAACTGTGAAAGACTGCAAAGCATTATGGCTAAATCAATCACATTTTTGCTCATCTGGAAGGATCCCTACATTAGAAAAGTGTGGCTAAAGTTTATTTTCAGCGATCCTTGATCATTTCAGATTTGCCTTAACCGTTTGAGTGGCACATTTCTGTACTTGTTTTGTGAGCCTTTAAAAATGTACCACAAACTTTGCATCATAAAGCTCATTTTACATGTTTGTAATTTAAAAGTACATTAGCAAATACAGCCTGTTCTATTCTAATGGTTAGAGAGAAATTAAAATTACAACCAGCAATATAACATCTCAGTTCATGAAATTACACAAAAGACCATTCAAAACCACATTGTGCTGATCTGTGCTAGCAATATTTAGCTGTCAAATTAGTATATGAACATAATTTTGGATTTAATTTTTTGGAGACTGAACTTCTCTGTTGCTTCACAAAAGAAAAAAGAATGTACAAAATGTTACTTGTCTTGCTTTGAAGGCATCACTTACTTGCAACAGAGAAGTTATTGAGAGGGTAGGGAAGATCTGCATCCTGTGGCTTCTCCTTGTATCCGATAAAGGACCCATCGGTTTTTAGCAGGAAGTAGCGAGGTCTCCAATTCTTAATATATTCACCTGAGGAAAAAAAAAAGATCATTTAAATGACAAATAACAGAACACATGACCTCAAACGGCTTATGCAAACACACGCACACTAAAAACTCAACCTCCCATTCACACTTTCTTTTCTTTTACAACTGAGGGAAAACACGTTTTCATTAAAAACCCACATTGTTTCGGGTAGTGATATCACAAGATTAATATCCCATACACACAGAATGAACACGATTAGATGGTGCTTATCTGTTGAATTGACTTAATTTTGACTTTGCAAATGACTAAACACCGGATTAAAATGTTAACATGTTTACCATTGCTAGTCCAGCTGTCAGCTACTGCATCATCTGCCTAAATCCGAGGGCAGGTGTTAGAGCAACCCAAACCAGGGCCGGTGGCACCAGGTTGGCTTACAGTGAAACGCGTGCGGAAACGCACCACGGACGGGGTCACAGAATCCTCACAAGGGGCAGCAGAGACACCTTTAACCTTTCTACGCTAAAGCCGCAAAAAACAACATCTGCTGAGCAGCTGGTCACGCCATATTATCATGCAAAACTTCTGGCACAACAGCCTGTGCTATCTAATAATAAACAGCAGGATTACAAGGGTGTCAGCATCACCACGCAGGGGGCAAAGCCGCATGCACACACAGTCCAATAACAGGCTTCAAGCGTGATAATGCACACAACATCTGCCTGCTGAGTGATGCATGCTGGATGCTGAAACCAGACACACTTGTTCGTTTGCAATTTCATACAGTGAACAATGAAAGGTTTGATTTTCAGAATACGAATGCATTGCATTTTGTCTGTTGCTTGTCAATCACACCACGTGTAAACAAGGAAATACTAAAGTCAGAGCTGGGTAGTAACTGATTACATGTAATCTGGATTAAGTAATCAGAATCCAAAAATAAAGTACTTGTAATTAGATTAAATTTCATTTTAAAATACTCAGAAACGGGCTACAGTTACTTTTTTATTGATTACATGATTGCATATTATTTACACAATAGCAATAATTTATTCATAATTTATTGATTATCCCTAATTCCTCTTTTCCATCTTTTAAATGTTCCTTTCTAAAATAGCCTACAACTTATATACACTCAGAGAGTCTTCCAGTTTTGCTGACATTCACACAAAAACCAGTAATTAGTCAGGTGGCTATAATTACACAGAAATTTGAGAGGCCATACAGCATTTGACCACTGGATTTACAAAAATCATTTCAGTTTTACGAAGTGTTTTCTCAGCATTTCAACATTGCATCAACTACTGATGAACACATTCATTTTTATATGAATTATCACTCAGTTGGTTATTTGATGTATCACCATGTCTTTGGAAGGCTTTTTTTTGTCGTCTTTCAAACACATTAAAATTCACATTATCTTTCATTTACATATTTCTTATCACCTTTTTTTTGTCATCTGAACCTCTTTCGCCTAATATATTTACTTCAAGTCTCCCTGAGATTTTAAAATGAATATTTTAATAATTAACACATTTGCATGTTTATGGTTTTCTGTTGGTTAATGGTCACATGTGCAGGTAAACAAATAAAATATTTCATTTTTTTAGTAAGTGCTTTATTTAGATTGATGTGATTTTAAAAAGATTTTAATTTTACATTTTTATGATTTAATTCATTATTCATGAATCTTCAGCAGTTCCTTCACAAACCCCATGTAATATAATGTTAAATGCACCTCATGTTGTTAATAACATTGAATGGAATATATTTTCTTTCTTCTTTACATTTTTATATTAATATGATACAAGATTATCCTATTTAAATCAATGTGATAAAAACGAGTTAGGTCAAAAGTAGTCTAAAAGTTATCAAAAAAGTAGTCTGATTATATTATCTAAAATGTGTAATGTAATGGATTACGTTAACAACAATTTTTGTCATGTAATTTGGAATCAACGGACTACAATTTTCAAGTAATATACTTCAAGATGAGATGATCATTTTATTCCTTGTGTCATTCAAAACTATCAATACCAAAGCAGTCCACATGCTATATGTGACCCTGGACCACAAAACCAGTCTTAAGTCGCTGGGGTATATTTGTAGCAATAGCCAAAAATACATCGTATGGGTCAAAATTATCCAATTTTCTTTTATGCCAAAAATCATTAGGATATTAAGTAAAGATCACGTTTCATGACGATATTTAGTGAATTTCCTACTGTAAATATATAAAAACTTAATTTCTGATTAGTAATATGCATTGCTAAGAACTTCATTTGAACAACTTTAAAGGTGATTTTCTCAGTATTTAGATTTTTTTGCACCCTCAGATTCCAGATTTTCAAATAGTTGTATCTCGGCCAAATATTGTCCGATCCTAACAAACCATACATCAATGGAAAGATTATTTATTCAGCTTTCAGATGATGTAGAAATCTCAATTTCCAAAAATTGACACTTAGGACTGGTTTTGTGGTCCAGGGTCACATATTACAAGCCTTCTGAAGCCATACAATAACTGTGTGAGAAAAAAATAAAAAGAGTAAATGAGCAAAAAAAAAAAAAAGCTAATTAAAAAATCTTTTAAAAGTTTATAAAAATAAACAATTTCATTGTCATTGTTTAAGCCATCACACTACGCAATCTAACCTCGGGACTCAACTGTTTAAATCTGTTCTTCCTGATCATATTTATTAAGATAGACAATCTGGTATTCGTTCAAGCGCAGACGCAGGAGAATCCACAGACATGTAGTTTCTGATTCTGAACTCCTGGTAATTAGCCACGATCTTCTCTAAGTGACACATGAGCCTCGTGACAGCTCTGATCACTTTTTTTCAGCAGAAGAGAAAATAAACAACATGTTCTATTTGTAACATCCACTTAAAGCATAATGACACCAGCTTCTCCTAATTAACACATCAGAGAAAAACACCTGCTCATGTTAATTTGAGGAGACGGAGGTCTTCGCCGGTATGCCTCAATGAGGAAGAGGAATCGCTGGGTAGGAGGGAACAGCTGAACAGAGGCATCCGCCTTCCAATCAAAAGGTACAAAAAAAGAAGGGAAAAGGGACGAAGGATAAAAGTGGGCTGTGAGTAGACACATAGATAAATTTATGCATGATTGCTATGACGACCGTCTATCACTGACCAAGGTATTTTCTCTACAGATAAAACTTTAGTAAGAGGGCTTTTTGATTTTTCAAAGATAAAAATGGATTTATATTAATATAACTTAAAAAGAACTGGCCAGGCATATTGTGGTGCTCAAATGGCAAACGTAGTCTCGAATCCAGCCTGCAACATGTCATTATTCAGTTTCCCCTCTCATCAGTCTCTAATTTGATTTTTTCTGACACTAAAAACTGACAAAAGGCAATATAAAAATTAATAATATAAAATTAAAATAATAATTACCTAATATATTACAAGAGTTCCCTTTTTTGTCCCCTTGGACGTAAAATAATTTCTGGAAGTAAGGTAATATAATTTAATGACACATTTTGCAAGTTCATGGTTCTCTGATGTTGGTTAAAGGTCATAGGACAAGCAGGTAAACAGATAAAATATTGAATCATTTTTAGTTTAAAAAAAGTGTTTTATTTAAATTTTTTATTTTTAAGTTTTATTTTGATTTAACTTTAATAATAAAAAATGAAGCTATAAATGTTTTACTGTTGTAAATTGCAATTGTCCTGTAAAATAAAAAAATATAGTTATTTGATAATTATTATATTTTATATTGCAGGTTACAATACTAATATTTATGTTAAATCATTCAAACGCTCAAGCTTTTATTTTGGCGGAATACTAGTGAATGCTGTAAACTTCTGGCTATATAACAAATATAATATAATATAATAATAAACACTTTTGTCTTCTCTATAGCGAGCACAAGCTGTCACACACAACATTATTCTTGTTATTGGTGGATCAGTTATGGACAAGCGCAAAGCAAAGAGTTTAATCAACGATCTGATCCTGGATCAGCCATGGTGTCTTGTTAACCAACGTAGAGTACAATCGCTGTACCGCTGACAGAGCCAGGGGTTGAACAGAAGGGGCTGCGTGACTAAAAGCAAATGTCGTTCAAACCCAGCCAGTGCTGTTTCATCAAACCATTTTTACTGGCTTCTCAGTCGTGAAATTTGTTTCTTTAGATCCAAAACAGTAGGCGGACAGTTGGTCTGGCAGGCGCCGGTGACGCTTCAACCATCAAGTTTCCAGAGCGTTTGGTCAAAGTGAACAGTCCTATCGGTTAGCATTATTACCAAGCACCAGGGTCGTGAACACCTTTAGATGCGCAGTTCAGATTAGCGATCGATCAATGCGGTTGATTCTTCAACGGTTACGCCTAAGAAACTGCACGGCGATACAAATTCTCTGACTAACAAGCTTGCAGGTAATACCTGAGCAATCGCCACAGCAAATATGCAACAGGACATCCAAAGTCCCTGCCGCCCCATTTCAATTAAGTTCTGAGATCCAAACAGCTCCAATTGAACAATTAAAATATCATACCGGGTGCCATTCAATTACAAGCCCAGATTAATTGTTCATTTGTCTGTGGTCTGTGACAGCCTGATGGCTGTGGGACGGAGAATTGGACGGGCCGCTTTCGAGACAGACGCGATCCTGAGCAAACTTCCCCCCAAAACATCTCAGCCACTCCTGAGACTTCCCGAAGGCTCGCTGCCTCTGCCACGCTCGTTCCGACGTGATGGAGCTTCAGCAGGACAGGAGGAAAAAACAAGCCCACGGAACACAAAAAAACAAGGCCATTTGTTAATCAGCCCAAACAAGGATTTAATTTAATGCTTTGGCGGGAACTGCTCTACTTTGCAGATGGCTTAAAGATGGGCATGTGATGGGTGCCCTGGGACCAGCGGGCTGTCGCGTTCCAGCACACGCCGGGCACTCCAAGCGGCACCAGCTCGCCTGGGCACGAGCGCCCACAGCCGCTACAGCGCAGCCTGGGCACCGGCACGTGGTCCGAGACGTGGGCAGCATTAGGTGGTGCGGTACGGATGGAGAATGCGCGGGAGGGAGAGCTGGCCGCTTGTGGAGATTGGTGTGTTTTGTTCACCATGTACTGCCGCAGCAGCTTGCCGAAGGAGAGCGGCTGGAGTCACTTTGTCAGTTTGGCAGAGACGGACGCAGCATGGACACACTCACACTCTGACTCATTCGCACACACGCGCTCGCAGCAAACAGTTGCTCGGAGAAACTCTTGTCAGAAGTATTGCTTCTTGTTTGACCCGTGGTCTAGTGCTTAGAACTACAGCACTTTTATGCTGCAGATGTTCATTCAGTAACCGCTATGATGACTTCGGTGAGTAATTCGGTTGACTGATGACTCAACTACGTCTACTTTCAGCCCCGTGGACTTTTTTAATGAAATAAACATACTTTTTGCACTCAGTAGTTTCATTTGTCCAATAACAATTTCAAACAGTAGACATACACATCACAGGAGAATTCAGTCATTTTTCTAAAAGGTCATAAACATTTCCATCAACTCTCAAATGATGTATTGTGTTGGACAATTAAAAAAATGACGTAGTTTTAAAAATGTAAAACAATAATAGTAAATAATAAAATCATAAAATATTTTTAGAACAAATAAAATATATAATAAATATTGAACATGTACTTACTATAGTAGTAGCAAGTATTTACATAGTTTTAAAAATAAAAAAATATATATTTTAATATTAATATACTATTTTATAATGGAATTAATTACATAAATATAATAAATATTGAGCACATGTCCTTACTTTAGTAATAACAGTAAAATATGCATAATTACAAAAAACAAACCCTAAACCAAACCACTTTATTTTAAGGTGTCCTTGTTACACATTACATGTACTTACTATAGTATTAGCACAAAATTATGCAAAATTACATGCAATAACCCTACACCAAACCCTAATCCTAAACCTAACCCTATAGTAAGTACATGTTGTTAATTAATATTACTCAGTACATAAATGTACAATTATTACTGTAACAAGGACACCTTAAAATAAAGTGTAACCCCTATAGCAAGTAATGTTGATTAGTATTATTTGTGTAATTACACTGTAACAATTAAGCAATTAAGAAATGGGAACCCAAATTTATACACAAAAACCATTTAAAAATTATCAAAAACAACAGATACCAGCTGTAAAGTGACCTTCATGTAACAAAAAAGATTTCAACAGTTTTTCTTTGTAATAAAAGCATATTCTCAGACACATTCCCACAGCTGAACAGCCATTTTCTGTGCAAAACCAAAACCAGTAAACTGCACCTAAACTGGTCTCAGCACCAGTCTGTGGGCGAGACAGAACAGTAATGACCAGAGTAAAGTGAGAGACTTTTACAGAGACCAATCTGGACAATGTCAGTGACTTTCAAATGACTCAGCCGTTCCTTTTACGTAACTGTACTTGGTCGAACGTGACCAACACCAGGACAGACTCAGACATGCTAATCAGCTCCACTGGAAGGCGATACAGCTGTGAAGTTGTCAAATGCAATTTCAGGGCTTAGCCAAGGTGGGGAGGAGTGGAGTAAAAGCGACAATACTTAGCGACGCTCTGGGGATTTGCTGTATTTTTTTCGCCAGAATTGCCGGCAAAGACTTAAACACTGATCCCCTTACAGAGACGAAGGTCATATCACCTGTTAAGACAGCCAGACACAACAAGACAGATTGGCGCCTGATTCACCACCGTTACACCAACCAAAAGAAAGCGTAAACAAGGGGACGTTACCCTGCGGTGACACCAAAGTGACCCCTTAGAGACGAGATGGATAAGACGACCAATCCACCAATCGTGAATATTTCCAAAGAATATATTAACTTGACATGCAAATTCACTTCTTCTTATAGAGTTACATACTGCTATCAATGTAAAACAATGTAAATGCTGATAAAGAGAGTGGAATTTAATGTGGATTAGCAGAAAAAGGGTCGTACCCTTTCAAAAGGTACTAATATGCACTTGTTAAGTACTAATATGTACTTCTGAAGTACTAATATGTACCATTTTGGGGTAAATAAAGTACAAAGATGTACCTTTTAGCTTTTGTACCTTAGAACACCACAACAGTGGCAGCTTTGTATCTTTTTTTCTGAGACCGTAAGATGCTGAAAAACAACAACATGCAACTTAAAAAAAAATAAAACTAATATAAATCAAATATATTACATTATAAGATCTGTATCATCTTATTTAAAGGCTTTTCAGCGAGTAACGGCTGTTAATATACAATTAATACACGTTTAATGGTATGCAATTAAAATAGCATATCATGTAATAAATTAAAATGAAATTTTCCAATAAAAGACAGCACTTGAAGCAATGTTTAAATATGTCTTCCACTGCAGGCATTAGTGCGTGTGTCCTCTGTGTGTCCTCAGGGAGGGCAATAGTGTGAGCCAGTGGCGCTGCAGCCGTGGACTCAACACGAGGCTCTCAGACAACTTAGATGCAATCCAGGGCTGACTCAAGCCAATCCACTTAACCTGAATTAGTGTCATTAGACCGCAGCAGGAAAGAGTGCCTACTGTATGTGTATGTGCACATGCATGACAAAACCCTGCTGCACGATACCTCTAAGAGTATGTGTGTAACAGAGACTATATGCATGGCTGTGAATACCTGGGGTTTATGGTCTGATGAACTAAGGACAGTGTGAGAGTAGTAAATGACTGGCTGGATATCCTATATATCACACTTACAGTGGAGGCCAGCAACTGTCCAACATCTGCTACTTAAACTACATACAACATATAGCACATTTTGAAAAAAATGTATTCTTGCAATTTCGTTTTCTCCTCAAATGACACCAATCACCTTTTTAGTTACTATGCAAAAAATAGAGACGGAGGATGAAACGGCTTGTAGTTCAGCCAAACTTCCTCAAGGCCGTTTTGTCTGTTTAAGTGAGTGCAGATGCCTGCTGCAGACTCTTGCTTGATGGAGGCATCAGACAATGGGCGGCAATGGAGCAGAGAGATGTCAGGCCGGCTGGGGGGGTGAGGGAGGGAGACGAGGGTGCCCAGGGAGCCCAAGCTCCCATGAGGCCTGCACAGACTTCAGTCCGCCAGCTGCACACAGCTTGCCCTCCTGGTGCTCCTCCAGCCCCCCAGCTGGTGCAGAGAGCTGCCGCGCTGGGCCCGTACGGAGAGGCCATCCCGCCAACACACATGAAAATCACACACACACGCACTCAAATGTGTAACAGGATAGTTTGAGCATCAGCAATTTATATGTGACAGCACTGCAAACACATGGTGCTGCGTCAAAGGTTTAACTCCCTGTCTATTAAACACACAGAGAGTGTTTCTGTTCGCAGTACACTGAATCTGCTTTACTAAAATATTATGGCTTGCTGTTGTTTACAACATTGTTAAACATAAGAAAACAATGTTACTGTACATATATTATGTATATATGATCAGTATCAAAATAATGTAAATACATAAAATAAACTACTAATAAAAGAACATACAAATTACAATAATAATAAATGAAATCAGCTTCTGAAAGGTAAACAGATATCTAACATTAATTAAAGGAAACAAACCAAAGTTCGTATCTGGCCATACGCTGAAGTCATGTAAACTCAACACTGTTAACAACTTCAGCCACTAGATGGCACTGAACTACAGATACAGATAGTCTGATTGTTGAGCAGCAGTATGAGAGATTTACTCCCACTGAGTGTGAAAGAGAGAAAGAGAGAGAGAGAATGAGAGCAAAAGAAATGCTAAAGTAGTCATCCAGCAAAGAAACAAACACATACAGAGGCAATTCATGCTGCATTCTCAGTTCTGCCGCAAGGGCTGCTACATCTTCTGATCTATTTTCCCTGTCAATATAATTTTAAAATTATCTGTGGAACAGCGACTGAAAATGAACTGGAACAACTAAATTCATTTCTAAGAAGTGAAAGTTGGCAATTTCTGCACTACTAGCAGTAACTGCAACAATAAAGAATATTTGCACATAAGTTTCAAACACTCTCCCGTCCTATATATATATATATATATATATATATATATATATATATATGTATATATGTGTGTGTGTGTGTATGTACACACACATATATATATATATATATATATATATATATATATATATATACACACACATATACATATATACACATACACACATGTTAATATTCTCTAATATATGTGACCCTAGATCACAAAATCAGTCTTAAGTGTCAATTTTTCAAAATTGAGATTTCTACATCTTCTGAAAGCTGAATAAATAAGCTTTCCGTTGATGTATGGTTTGTTAGGATCAGACAAAATTTGGCCGAGATACAGCTATTTGAAAATCTAGAATCTGAGGGTGCCAAAAAATCTAAATATTGAGAAAATTGCCTTTAAAGTTGTCCAAATGAAGTTCTTAACCATGCATATTACTAATCAAAAATTAAGTTTTGATATATTTACAGTTGAAAATTTACAAAATATCTTAATGGAACATGATCTTTACTTAGTGTCCTAATGATTTTTGGCATAAATGAAAAATGGATAATTTTGACCCATACAATGTATTTTTGGCTATTGCTACAAATATACCCCAGAGACTTAAGACTGGTTTTGTGCTCCAGGGTCACATATTTACTCTTTTGTATGTTGACTTAGAAAAGAATAAAAGAATACCATGGTATTGCTTGTGTTTTAACATTACAGTAAGATTTGAACACTTTTTCAAACAAGGCACGAGAGATTGCTCAAAAGTGACATTTATAGTGTTATAAATATCTATTTCAAATAAATGCTGTTCTTTTGAAATTTCTATTCATCAAAGAATCCTGAAAAAAATATGTATAACTGTTTTCACAAAAATACAAAGCACAATTGTTTTCAACACTAATTATATTAGAAATGTTTCTCAAGCAGCAAATCAGCATATTAGAATGATTTCTGAAGGATCATGTGACTGAATACTGGAGTAATAATGCTGAAAATTCAGCTTTACCATCACAATAATCAATTACCTTTTAAAATACAATTTTATAAAATGCAATAATATTTTACTATATTATTTACTGTATTTTTGATCAAATAAATGCTGATACTTCTTGAACTCACAAAAAAAAAAAAAATCTTAGTAGAACATCAAATCACAATGTCAAGGATAATGGTATTGTGTCAGGGATACTACTGAGATGAATCTCATGTACCTGCCCTTCACCTCTGATTGCGTTTCCTGCATAAAACACGGCTAATTAATGAGATTATTGGAAGAACTGGCAGCAACTTTGATCGGTTAATCAAATATCAGCAATTGAGCCCAATCAGGCCATCCGTTTCACAATCTAATTTGCCTGTTGTTCACGTTAAATGTGCTGCAGCGTTTGCTGCGTAATGTGCAGTCCTGCAGTCATGCTCAGTGGCTGCAGACTTGTTAGAAGCACAGGAAAGCTCAACTGAACTTAAAATAGTGGGAGACACAGGCGTACCTTCATATGTCATAAAGCAAATACACTTATGAAAAGTTCATCACAGCACATTAAGAGTTATAATTAAATTTAATGCACATTTCACGCCAATTAGACACGGTGTAATGTGTGAGCGAAGGTAAGCGTAGCAGGTCACACCAAACAGAGGATTGCTGTGAGAAGCCTGACCCATGAATCATTTAGAATAAGAGACGAGCGCAACAATGAAGAACTTCCCAACTGTTGCCATAGCAGCCAGAGGTCAGGGAACGATCTTTAGTGAAAGGCGTGTCCCCCAGGAGCAGACTGGATTATTTTACACTGTGCCATTGTGAAGGGCCGCACTGACAATACGTCTGTCCGCGCGCGCGCGTGTGTGTGTGTGTGTGTGTGGATTACAGGACTCTCCAATGAAAGTAACATTGCTCTCTGTCAACCCTTTGAAGCCGAAACAAGATCAAAGGCATGAGGAGCTTTCTTGTCCGTTTTACTGGTCGATTCCATTCACGAAACGGCCCATGCCGAATATCAACAAGTTTCCTAAAAACGCACACACGCCCTGATGGGACTGTCATCATAGGCATAATTAATTCATGGAGTCAGGACAGCCTCGCAGGGTGACTTACACATGTTACCGTAGCCTCTGGAGCATGCATAATGCATACAGACTCCAAACATCTGAAACTCAGGGAGCATTTGAAATGTAGTTCATATTCAAAACACACAGTCAACATTCTGAGCATCATAAATCAGAACTGTCAGCTAGTTTTGTCCTTATAGAATGAACTACAACAAGGCTGATAATGAAGTCTGGGTTAAATATAAGTTAATCTCTGCTGTCAGTTACTACAGTTACTACAGAAAATAATAGTTTCTCAGTAAAGAAATCAACACCAATTTGTTGACAGTTATGCACTTAAAATAGAAGTCCAAAGGGCAACATACAATGATTGCCCTGTACACTTTAACTAAACTAAACTAAACTAGTGCCTTTCATAGTGGCTTGAAATAGAAGTCTAAGGGGCAACATACAATGATTGCCCTGTGTACATTACATTACATTACATTACATAAAATAAAATAGTGGCTTTCAGGCTTTTTTTACATTATTTATTGTAAATATAATGTAACTTACATAATGTCTCTTATGTTCATCAAGGCTGAATTTATTTGCTCAAAAAACAGTAAAAACTGAAATATTTTGAAATATTATTACAATTCAAAATAATGATTTCATTTTTAATATTATAAAATGTAATTTATTCCTATAACTAGGGTTGGACGATGTCTACAATGAAACATCGCGATGTATGTATGTATGTATGTATGTATGCATGTATGTGTATATTATATATATATATATATATATATATATATTCACACAAACACACACTGTATATACTGTGCATATATATATATATATATATATATATATATGTATTTTTAATATATTTATAATATATAATATATTTGTTTTTTTGTATAAATAGAAAGTATAGAAAGTTCAAAAGAAGTGCATTTATTTGAATTTATTTTGTAATATTATAAATGTATTTACTTTCACTTCTGATCAAATACAAGTTAATAAAAGTGTTAATTTCTTAAAAAAAGTTACCCCCAGTAGTGTAGATTTAAGGAAAATGGAGGCGACTTCATTAAAAGGGTCTCAGTCAGAGGGGAACAAAGGGCCCTAACACAGGGGCCACACACAAGCAGACAGGAACAACAGCTCAGGTCTTAGAGGCTGCAGCGAGTCACACCATCAGGCCAGTGGTGAACAGGTGCAAAGGCACTCCCCAGCCCCAGCTTCTGAATGGCTATTACAGCCGAGTGGCAGGGGTTTCTGCTATTATTTATTCAGCAGCGCATCCACCAGAACCAGGCCGCTGCGCTGGGAGACAGCTGGCAATGGGGGACAATACAAGAACCCCTCGGCCCTATTGTCTGACCAGCCCCTGCCCCAGCCTCTGCTCCCACACACACACAAACACACACACACACACGCACATCTTTGTGAAGCATCCCAGAGCTTCTTTTCTTTCAGTAACCAACATCGCCTCCCATCTCCCCCAGAGAGACACACCACAGCTGAAGTAAACAACTATATCCGTGTAATTCTGCCTGTACTCGACCATCCCACCCTCAGCCCACCAGACGCTGCCACACACACAATGCCAAACACATCCAACACTTCAGTCTAGAACGAACACAACCAGCAGCTTTCATTCAGAACAGACCCATTAAGACGCTCAATGGAGGCTGGACAGATATGACACTTGAGTTCACAAACTGCTGTTTTACTCTGAGCTGCTGTTCTTGATGTGTTTGACTTTCCTTTAGTTTTAAGTGCTGAATGAAGCCCTGTTAATAAAGTACATCATAGTACCAGTAACTACAGACAGAGGAATTGTTGGCTAATATTTGATGATTTGGAGATTATAAGTAATACTTAACCATTAGACCAATAAAGAAATATTAAAATAAATAAATAAATGACAAGTCAATAATTATTTAATATTATTTAAGATTAATTATAAAATGTATGCATATTAAAACATTATTTATTAATTAATATTAAATATATTTAGTATAATATAAAATATGTAAAAAATTACATATAAAATATAAAATATTCACATATATATTTCTTATATCTTGAATAGATGAGTGTGATTATTTTCAGAATGTTTTCAAATACATTATTCCATATTCCATTATTCCCTAATACTTTTTATAAATATTACAAAATATTATTTTTGTGTAAATTATGATTATTATAAACTAATACAAAATGTATAATAATAAAAAGCTTACTATCAAAAGCTTATTAAGCCCCCAATTTTTTCAAAAACTTTTTCAAAGCTTAATACAATATATAATTAATAATACTATAATAATAATAATAATAATAATAATAATAATAATGGAAACATCTTAGTATGTTGAATACCCCCAATTAATGTTATTAAATAATAATAATAATAATAATAATAATAATGGGTGTGTAATTATTATTATTATTATTATCATTGTTATTATCAATTTATTTTAAGAAGAATTGTAATAATAATATTAAGAATAATTCATAAATGTGAAGTTTTTAGAGAATCACACCACAATTTTGTGTTTGGGGAATCACACATTTTTATATATTATTAAATAATTACTTCTGTCAAATTATTTTATACTTCTGGACACTTTGACACGAAGCCAAATAGCCTGCTGGGTCCATAAAACTTCATGTTTTCTGTTGTTGTTGTTTTTTTGCATGTTTCTACTTGTTGGATGCATCACAAGACTTTGTTGCTCACAACAAATTGGACATTTGAAAATAAACTCCTGAAGTAAGTCAATCACCAAATCAACTTTTATGAATAGGATTTCATTTACATATATTGAACAGGGTGAAAACATGAAACTCAATATTGCTTTTTTGGTCTCCAAAATGTCACTGAAATGGTAATATGAAATACAATGACCTGTACAATTGTAGCTGCATAAAATCACTTTGGCGTAGACTCCAACGTCAATGCCTTTCACTTAATTGCAGCTGGCAAGCTGGTCGATTAAACAGCAGTACTGAATAATGTGCTCAACGCCGTTAAAACAATCCTGTTTTAGCGCACAAACAATTATGAATAATGCTACAAAAAAATACAAGTTTAACCATTCAGCTGGCTGGCACATAATGAAAATGGAAAGTTACAGATGCCTCTTTTATGTTCCTTCTGTCTGCTGTAGTGAGTATTAGGGAGGAAATTGAATGTGCAGACAAACTCAATAAAGAAAAAAAAGCCTGAGTCATCAATTACGAATCCTGTGATCAATCTTACGGCCGTTGATAAATAAGTTATTACAGCCTCGAGCTGTTGGTGTATCTTCGTCTGACCTTTATAAGCACAGTTTGGGAAGAACACCCAAGCGTGAGACCCCTCGCCTGAGCCTGAGCCCACGATCTGAAGAAAAGAGTGTGTAAGTGTGTGTGTTTGTCTGAAAGGACCGCTGTAGGTGGCACAGGGGGTGTGGGGTAAAGCTGTGCAGAAATGAGACAATCGTCAAACTATTACTCATAATTATATTTAAGGATGTCTGCTATCAACTAAAATTAGACACATCTATAACATACAGCCAAATAAATATGACTTAAAAATAGTCTAGTGACTTGTCCCACAATAGAGGTAAGCTGTGTAGAATCACTGAGGAATATGTGAATGATGTACATTTCAATTAAAACATGAACACAGATGAGAAAAAAATAATTATTTACTAATGCACGATACAATTGTAAAGTATTTTGTTGCACATTATTTGCATTTTATGAACCAGCCAAGAAAAAGTTTAATAAACAGAATATATGAAATCTGTACAATGATTTTCAACATTTTCTAACAATATTAATATTATTAATATTAATTAGGGCTGCACGATATATTGCATGCGATTGTCATGCGTATCTCATCAGTAAAGCCGGTTCTGTGATTAGTAATAAATCTCCATCAGGTGCATTCAGATGGAGCGGCATTTACTACACAGAGCCGTAGTTCTCTGACAAGCTACACAATTTGCGCTAAACACAGATTAATCGCCTGCGATAATGAACGTGATATTGCGTAGCTTGTAAGAGAACTACGGCTCTGTGTAGTAAATGCCGCTCCATCTGAATGCACCTGATGGAGATTTATTACTAATCACAGAACCGGCTTTACTGATGAGATACGCATGACAATCGCATGCAATATATCGTGCAGCCCTAATATTAATTATTAATAATTACAGTAACCTGCAATAGCATTTGGAAGCAGTGCTTAATACCACCATTAGTTGAGCCATTGGCACAGATTGCCAAAGCATCTGACACACTTGACCCATCATCTACTATTACGGAATAATGCTTCATTTACAAATCTATGGTTAGCCCAACACAGCAAAGCAAAGCAAAAACAAAGCAAAACAAAACAAAACAAAAACAAACAAAACAGCCAAACCAAACCAAACACAACACAAAACAAAAACCCAAAACTAAACAAAAAACTAAACAAAACTAAAATCATTTAAACAACAACAACAAAAAAATATTTACTTAGGGCAAAAAATTATTTAAATTAATTAATATTTAGCTAAATAAAATATACATAAACATATATAAAAAATATATATAAAATAAATAAATACAAACAAAACTAAAACAAAATAAACAGTTAATTACTTTATTTTACTTGACATAGAACATTTACTTGGACTGTTCCAGCTTTAAAATTTTAGTATTTCCTTATGTGCATCTCTCCATCAGAGATAGATGCATATGATGGGCTTTTCAAAATCATATCAATCATTTGATTAAATAAAATAATGCATGATTTGCTAAATTAAAAGGAAGACACAGCTTATCCCACTCTCCCCTACCACAATGCCAAAAACAAAAAGATCCAGTTTCAGCGGGTTTTTCCAAAAGACACTTCTGATGCAAATGTCTCAATCACAACAAACAAAACATCTCCACAATAACAAGCATCCATATAATTTTCAAATCCGTTGAGGTGATGTGTACCGTGCAAACACGACTCTAGTATCACACACACCAAATCTCCCAGTCTCCTCCCACACTAGTCATGCAAACAGCGGCCTGAGATTGAGTCTGGAGTTCCAGTCATTATGCCGTGCGACATCTGCATGTTTATGCGTCTCTCTCTCTTTCTCATTCACTCCTTCCCTCCCACCTCGTCTCTCCGCGACGCAGACTACTCAATACCCGGCTACAGGGAGCGCACGCATACACGCACTTTTCTTGATGGCAGATGGCAAGTCAACAATCAGTTCCAACAGCAGTGGTGGCTCATCACCCAATCAGAAGCGTCCCCAACACACACACGCACACACACACACACACATAAAGCCCCCGTCTCACCACTCATAACACCATCTCACCACAGACACAATAATAACTCTTTGTTTGTCTCCCACAATACAGCTGCGCAAGAGCCCCTCTGCTGAAACACATGTGCCCTAAACATCCTCGCACACACACACCTTCTGTCAGCTCTGGTGTGTGTTGCAGAGGCCAGGATCGTTGCACAACTGGGCAGAGATTCTCCAATAGGGTCTGGGTGTGAAAGAGAGGCCATTAATGAGTGTGAAAGAAAGAGACGCACCCACAATGCTTGAAAGCGCTCGTGGGAGACGGTGTTAACGTAACTGAAACAACCCGAACTGGAAGGGATCAGGTGAGTCTGTAACAACTTCGGAAGCTAATTCAAATGTGAATCCCAAGTCCTTTACAGTGTCACACTCCCTGATTCTCTTTGGTCCCGGCGCAGGAGCGGCGCGTTCCCAGCATGCCGTGCAGGGGGCGTGCTGAGACGTTGATGGATGTGGCAGGAGGGTGAAGAGCGGAGGTGTTTGACCGCAGGCTGAGTTCACTGAAACACAGCTGCATTGCACAGAAGCATGCGTCCACCCCGCTGCAGTACGGGCCTCGTCTCAAATGACCCCGCTGTTCCCTGCTGGACAGACTGCAGCCTGCATCACGATGCTGATGATGAAGCGTCAGAAACGGATTCAGAGGGAAGTCACGCAAGACTGTGAAATGACACTCGCTGATTCAAAAGCTGCTTGCGCTCATAATCCAATCATCATATTGTGATATTTACTGTACATATAAATGAGACTGATCTTCTTTACTATGTATCATTCATGCTGTTTTTTTACTTTTAGGAGAACAGCCAACAATCTGATTTAAAGATTTTTTTCTTTTGAAATCCTCTTTCCGCAAATAATCTGATGTAATCTGGATGTTTTGCGGTCCGTATGGAGGGATCCATGGAAGGCAGGGGATTTAGTTCACAAACTGTATGTGGTACAGGTCACAAGTCAGGCTAATGGATTAAAAAAATCATTTTTCAAAACTATTTCCTCTAAGTATACATTCAATACTTTATTTTCCAATGTACAGCTGTAGCTATAGCAGAGAGCAAAATTTACTGTTCAGACAGAATTTACAATTCAGAAGCATTTATATTTATCTTCAATTAACGATATCAATATTTCTTGATAGCACTTCAAATAATAACTATTTTTTATTTAAATAAATAATAATAAATAACATATAACATAACATATAATATATAATATAGAAATATAGAAAGGAAATATAGTAAACAAATAACATTTCACATTCGTACTTCTATATAAGATACCTATAATTTATATTTTATAGTAAACAACTAAATATTACTTAAATAATAATAATAATAATAATATTTTAACTGCAATAAAATAAATAATATGAAGATAGCCTAATATAGAAAAATCTAAAAAAGAAAAAAGAAGAAATATAAAAATTAACACTATTTCATGATAGTACTTCAAATACTAACTGTAAGGCATCATTTATAATAAACAAATAATTATAACAATAATGAAATAATACAATATAAAATTTGCAAAATTATAAAATATATAATATAAAAATGTAGTAAATACATATTTTACACTAGTACTGCAAACAATGACTATAATTTATCATTTATGGTGAACAAATAAACAATAAAGGCAATAAATAATTATTGCAAATAAAAATAATTACTAAAAATAAAAATAAATACATTATTTTTTGATTATCCCATAATATTTCAAATTTAAGACATTATCTGCTGGTGAAATGTGCTAAATTATTTTTACTCTCTAGAGGTTAACTGATCAGTTTTGCTGATTAATGTTGATAACATTTGACAGAACTATTGGTTATCAGAAAAAATGCAAGCCAGTGTCTTAGAGAAGGAGAGTTTAAATGACTTAAGGCCACTTAGTGCCACCCTGTTAGAGGAGTCCTGCATAAAACTGCAGGTCACATATGCGATCAATATTTTAAAATCTCTAACAAAAATGGTTCCATTTCCACCTAACTTTAAGTAATAGCACAGTGTAGCCAGAAGCTGCCAGCCAGACTCTCAGTAGCTTCCAGAGTGAGTTAGTGCCAGCGCAGCTTATCTGCTAATTTATGGTTGCGTGTTTATCGTTCACACTCTGAGGGAACAGACTAGTCATTGGACGAGGGACCGTCAGCCTCCACCTCACCCGTGCAGCGGACGACCCCCCTCCATTAGGAACAGCAGTAATGAGGGGGATGAGAGCCGCTAATTTGAAAACTTGGACACGGCCAGCAGACCATATGGCAAGCATTTATCCCTCCTGAAAGCCATGCTAACCGTCATTTACATGGTTAGGG
>JAFVLL020007536.1:0-41809 GCA_021397915.2 Tor tambroides
GTCAGTGGTGCTCAGGATCTGCAAATCATTCGCCATCATCCTATCAGTCATCTCTCCTTACTCTGTTGCTGGTAAGTGAAATTGCATGTACTGTAATGTAACAGGCTAACGCTAGCATGTGGCTAACTATATGTTCCTTTAGTGGCTCCGTAGATCGCGCGATTCATTTTCCGTGCCTTTCCCAGTATGGATTCAGCACACCTCTAACCCAGTCGGGGATATTTGTGGTCCTCACAGAACTCTTATTTGACATCTTAGCTGCAAGTCTACAGTGTACGCGTCAGACAATGTGTTCTGTTGTTTTTGACAGCTTTTAGGTGCGTTATTGGCAGCGCTACCCTCTGTTTACGTGTCACCACCGCATCAGCACCAAAAACATGGGGAATTTTGTAGAAAATAATCGCACAAACCTATTCGATATTCTATGAATAAATCGACTAATCGATTATTCGAAAATCGTGACCCATCCCTAGTCAATACGTTATCAGACTTTATCTCTAGCTCTCATGATGGCTTGTGTATTTTAGGCCAGTAATATTGTCCTGCTTTTTCTGATTCAGCAGCTAGTTCTTGTATGAGATCAGAGAGTGGAGCAAAGCTCAAGCACAGGCCTGTTTCTGCACGTTTATAAGCATGTAGACAGATTTAGATGTATTTTTAGCAGCTGATGATATGTTCTGTGACCCTGATGGGAAGTACACGTCTCTCATGCTTGTCTGTTTTTTATTATATAATTTTAAATACACGATTTTAAGGCATTTCAAAGATGCAATAATTGGCCTTTAATGTGCTTCTTGATGTAGATAGAACTATTATTATACATAACAATTATTCACATATTAAATCTCACCTAAAAATGAATGTAAACATACACATACAAACATTCCCTTTACTTCAAATGTATTGTGTGCTATATTTGCTTTAAGTAATAGAATCATAATGTATGTTGAATATTAATTCTATAATTCTGACATGTAAACTTTGTCATCCCACGCAAAGGGAAAAATTCATGTAAACATCTAAAAAAATACAACAGTTTTATGTAGTCATCACACAATAGTACTGGAATACTGAACGCAGACTATAAGGAGACAATGATGCTAGCAAACAAGCAAGTTTTTCCCTCTCTTTCTGGTCTAAATCTCATGTAATGTTTTAAGCCATGGAGACACCTGTGCTGTGTATTGCTGTTGGAGCTAGTGGGAGTAGAGTGCTTCTGTCTCTGTGCGTGTCTGGCATGTTTTAAGGGACTCCAATCTGGCGAAGAGCTCCGTCCAAATCTGCAGCCTTTTCCGCCAATCTACCTTTGTGGTTCCTATGGAGACCGTGTCCGCTGTCACCATGGTTACAACTAAACCACCTCATCGCGCTGGCGGCGCAGGTCACGAACGGTTTTGGTTTTGGTGAAGCAGCCGCAGTCCAGCAGCTCATAGAGGAATGCCAGTGTGGCGAGGGAGAGGATGGTGAGTATGAAGAGGAGGAGGATGATGAAGCAGGCAACATTCCAGCCATCGTGGAAGGGATAGATCTGCTGGATCAGAGCAGAGCTGCTGGACATGTTCATACTGCAGAGACATCAATAAATACAGTCAGTTATTAAAGAGGAAGATGAGGAATGGGAAAAAGATTGAGTGTGGGTAGGAATAAGAGCTGGAGGCAGGGTGATTGACAGATTGAATGGCAATTTCTTCATGCTGCTTTGTGTGTTGATGGAAAAAGGACATACATTAGAGCATGTTGAAAGTCACAGTTTTTTCATGCTGTGCTTTAGTTGCCAATCAGAATTCTTTGTTACATTGGAGCTAGGGGTGCAACGGATCGTAGATGATCCGTGATCCGTATGGACCAGTCCCCACGGTCTGGCACGCATGTAATTCGTGGATTAACTGTTAAATTTAACCATCAAAGAGTTAAAGTTTATCATTTGCACGTGTTTTGTCTTGCCAAATTACACATAACCAATTTCAGCCCATTCAGATGAAGTCGTCGTCGAATCGGGACTCGTGCACCGTTTTCTGTGCTCAGCTGCTGCCGCACACACTTAAGCGCGCACACGCAGAGAGAGAGGCGCGATTCAGATACCATGTTTCAGACAACGCCTCAATGGATGGATACATACACACAAAGTTATGTTAAAATACCCGTTTTGGCAAGTATTCTGGTAAACACAGTGTTTGTCTTACGTTTACGTTTGTCTTAACGTATACAGCTGAGAAAGAAACTGGATGTGTGTTGGTATTAGGTCTGTGCATTTAGTCTTAAAGAGACAGCAGCCTAGAAATACCTGCTTCTGTCTGCTAATCAAACAACACCACAGCTTTAACAAAGATTAATGTGGATTTAACTTCTGCAGTAAGCATTATTTTGTTAATTTTTACATTTCTGCACCTGAATACTACTGTTACTGTATTTATAATTTTATGTTGTAGGCTCTTCATCTATGCTTGTAATTTGTGTAACTGTTCTTGTTTTATTACTGACTTTAGTAGTTAAGCTAGTAGTTTCTGCTGGGGTATAGAAGTACTTAAAGTAAGCTTTTAGTAATTAATGAAAAGCAAAAATTTTTTGCTGATCTGAAAAATGATCCGATCCGTGACTCAAAATCCGTAGTATGATCCGAACCATGAGTTTTGTGATCCGTTGCTGCACTAATTGCAGCCCACTGTTTTTGAGTATCTTGCAGCGTAAGTTTAGGTTTTCAATACACCATGTTAAGTTACTGCCTTTGTTTTTTTTATTTTGTACTGTTCTCTCAGGTCCACTTATAATGTTAAGATTTTTCCATAAAAAAAAAAAACATAATAATTAAGAAGTAATAGGCTATTCTCTGTCCTGTTTTAGACTCGGAAGTAACTGCTATGATTGGCTAACACTTGTGTATGTTTGACAGATGGACGCTGCTGTGATTTAGGTTAAAAATACATAAATACTCAGTACATATTAAACGATCTGTAATAACAGATAAAGCAATAGTGATCACGTAATCGAAACAGTTACTCACACTTGTGTGGTGTGACATCATTTCCAATATAGTCGGCACAGCATCGTCGTTTAGTTTCAGTCTTTTCTGAAAATCCTGTCGAATTGTGCCTTGTTTGTAATAGGGCTGCAACTAACGATTATTTTGATAATCGATTAGTTGGCCGATTATTCTTTCGATTTAATCGATTAATCGGATTAAAAATTTTATTTTGACAAAAAACACACTATTCCACATTCTGCCCAATGTCCTTCAAACAAACGTGCCAACTGAATGCTATGAAAACATACAGTGCTTAAAAATTTATTAGACCACTTAAAGAGAAAACACAAATATTTTAGGAATCTGTCAAAATTTGTTTAAATCTAAAAATGTTATTGTCATTTATTGGGCAAATTACAAACTGAAACAACTAATTAGTATTTATTCACATAATAACAAAAATTGCCTCATAACAGCTTGCACTCTTACTTTTTGACTGTAATTGGGTATCTGAAAAAAACAACAACTATAAAGTGCTCTGCCTTTCTTTCATAGATAACAGCAATAATTACATTATAGCATTAGATATAGCCTACTACTTTTACTAAAGAGCTTACTCATATTGGATGACTAACCAATACAGAAAGCTAAAACATGATTTTGGTTATCACCAGTAATGTTAATTTAGAGCAGCAGTGGCACAAACCTTACATAATTTGTTAAAAACCTTACATAACTTTGTTTTAATAAATTTGTTAAGCATTGTATATAGTGAATATAGTTTAAATCTCTGTTAAAAATTAAAATAATAAAGACGAATAAAAACACAAACTCAGTGTTAACCAACAGGTAAGAGTAATGTTCTGCAGGAACACGTGTTCACTTTGATCACAGTCACGTCTTGCTGTCATTTCTTTATCCTGTAAAAGGCGGCTATGAAGCGTCTGATATTTATATTCAGACAATTACACGCTGTTATCCCTTTAAAGTTCCTACTCTCATAAAATATTCGCACTGCATGTTGACTTTTAAACCTTAAATTAACTTTCAAAAACAGATCTTTCAGTACAATGAATGTTTTTTGCGCTGAATTAATTGTCTCCCTCTCTGTGTTCCGTCTGTCTGACGCGCGCCCGCCGCGCCGGTGCTCATTCAGTAAAGATTTAAACTTAACGCAGACTGTCAGGACGGACCTTCATGCAAAAATGGAAATGTTCGCGTGAATTTGTGACATTTATAGAT
Organism: Tor tambroides; assembly: GCA_021397915.2. Lineage (NCBI taxonomy): Eukaryota > Metazoa > Chordata > Actinopteri > Cypriniformes > Cyprinidae > Tor > Tor tambroides. The sequence continues at coordinate 4,205 of JAFVLL020007536.1, forward strand.
AAGGATATGACCGTAAACTGAAAGTTTTTTGCGCTGAGGACGCACACGCATCTGTCAAAGCGCCTGACAGGGCAAGCCATTACGCTAATGCATTAGCTTAAAGCTTAAAATAAATTTCTCATGTTTTGGGCAGCTTGGGTCACGTACTTCTCCTGCAGTATCTCATTCTGTTTCCTCCACTATTTTTAGATGCATTTTGTCCATAGAAATTCGTTATTCAGTGCTGTAATTTGACTAACCGCTGTGCACTGTGGGCAGACCCGACTAATCGATAATGAGAATCGTTGTCGATGATTTTCATAATCGATAATAATCGATTTTATCGATTAGTTGTTGCAGCCCTAGTTTGTAAACAAATCCACGGTAAAATGAAGTGAAATAATGACCAAGTTCTTACTGATGTGGTCTGGCACTTCATTAAAAATAAAGTTTATCAAATAAAGTTTTTCTGCATAGACCTACGTTTGGCGCTCTTGTCATTTGCTTACTATGTGCGTGAATCGGTGGGTGGGGCTAAACAGGCAGTGATGTAAAATCAGCCCGTTGATGACCTTCTGCGGAAGTGGTGTTTAGCCACACTATTACGTCATAAAGTGGCACATTCCACAAGCTGTCATTTTGGCAGATTCGCTTCAATATAAACTGTTTTTAGACTAACGAGAAAGATTTGAGTTCTGAAACTTACAGAATGATTTTCTAGTACAATGACCTCTTGCATATCAAAAGATCAAGGGAATTTTGATTTCTCAGTTCATAACCCTTTTGCAGAGAGTTCAACACTAGTTTGATGCATCTTTGTCATCCGTGCATCTGTTACACTACATCTAGCTGTTTTTTAACCACAAGATCACACCTCCTAAGAAATACATCTTATTGAGATCAGGTTAACTCAAAATCAGAATAATTATTCAGGAATTACTTAAAATTAATTGGCTGAGATTAGTTGTTTGGGCAAAACATCTGTTTTCTTAACATGTAGATTTGCATGAACAATAGAAAGACATTGAGTATTATCATAAAATGACAGCTACTGTTTGTGGTAATACTAAAATGATTCTTTTTTAAAATCCTTTTAATTCAGTATAAGTTACTTTTAGGTTCATGCATTTAAAAATGACACTACCATTCAAAAGTTTGGAGTTGGATTTTGTAATATTTGTGAAAGAAGGCTCTTATGCATACTAAGGCTGCATTTAATTAGTAAAAAAACACAGTGAGAACAGTAGTATTGTGAAATATTATTACAATTTTACAACAGTAAACTGTTTTCTATTTTAATATATTTAAAAATGTCAATTTATTCCTGTGATGGCAAAGCGGATTTTTTTTTAGCAGCCATTATTCCAGTCTTCAGTGTCACATGATCATTCAGAAATCATTCTAATATGCTGATTTGCAGCTCAAGAAACATTTCTTATTATTATCACTGTTGAAAATGGTCGTGCAAATGTGCGGCTTCATGTTTTTGTGGAAACCATGACGTGATTCTTTGATGCATAGAAAATTCAAAACAGCATTTTTGTTGTATCAAGTCCATTACTGTCAATTTGATCTGTTTAATTCACCCTTGCTGAATAATTCTTAATTTCTTTAAAAAAGCAAATCTTACTGACCCCAAACTTTTGAACGGTAGTGTACTTTAATAGGTTCAAATATTCCTTGCCAAACACTTGTTATATTAGCCCAAAAATCATGTACAGATGTAAGAAAGTACAGCTTTCATAAATATAGTATATAATCCAGGCAGCTTTAGCATCCTATTTTCAGTGTACTTTGGTTTGGGATGGACTAATCCTAATCTTGAATATTATGTAGGACAGATAGTATGCAAAATGCAATGGTGCTATACTAGAGAAATGAATTGAGATGAAACAGCTGACCTAGTTTGCTTGAGTGGACATTGTGCTATTCTATTATGTAGCTTTAGGCTTAGATAATTTAATATTCCTATATGGTGTTTGAAGTTCATTCTGATGATCCACGGTTTTCTGTATTACATATGTCACTAAAGCAGGATCTGTGCACTTCAGGAATGCAATTGTAGGTGTAATTAGGTTAACCGTAACATGAGCCATGTGAAAGCATTTCTCACGCGTGTCTGATTGTGCACATGCACTTCTGCAGGAATACAGCTTCACTTTCGATCTAACCATGACTCTCAGAAGAGAGTTCCTTCATCTCCAGAGAGATTTAAACTTCTTTTTTACATTCAATTATTCAAAGTTTTTATATTATTTTTTTATAAAAAAAAATGATTTTGAAGACCTGGTCTTGTGACCTTAGATGAACTCTTGTAGACTCCCCCATAGACAAACACAGTCTTGTCTGAAACAGACAGATGGCTCCTGCTTTTCCTGCTCTCCAGAGACTCCCACCCCAGGCATCTCCTAGTATGGTGCTACTGTTTCTTTCAAGCTCTTTTCTAATGTTTGTCTCTTTTGAGAATTATAGATGCTAATGAATGAGATTTTCTTGTTACATTTTCAGTGCACAATCAATTTGATGCTCTCTGGTGTCATGATCTAGAATTGCACAGTCAGCTTCAACTGTCTTCATCCTGCATGTATGTGTGTGTGTACAAGTAACATTTCCGACCAAGATCTGATGCTTGGATTTCCTTTTATATGTTTGTGACACAATATGTGCGTACATTTTAGTTATGGTCGCACAGCTTTGTCATGCGTATTCTTAATATGAAGAGTCAATTACTAAAGGAATCCATTGACGTTTATAAAAAATAGAGCCGGTGGTGTTTTAGTCTGTGTGAGTATTTTGCATTGTGTTGCGTGATCTATAAAAGCAGGACGTACCTGGGTGTGAGTGTCTGGGATGCAGGGTGATGGAGCAGCGTCTTGCTCGTCTGTGTGTTGTCTTTCTTGCTGCTCACGCTCTCTCTCTCCCTGCCCCACCTTAATCTGGAACCGTGTATTGCACTGGCTTTTCTGAGTCTCTGCTCTGACACCATTGGCTGGCTGTACTGTCTTTCAAAGCATCAGCCATCCAACCCACTGTAACGCATCTGCTCTCGGCATTAGGTCCCGCCCACACGATGAATCATTCATGAGTCAGTGCCAAGATGCGGCTGAGACTGGCTGTGCTCCAGTTGCCAGGGTTTGAGAGCAGGGTGTGGAGGAGGAAGAGGATGTGATGCTAGGGCTATATGCACTGAGGAGATTATTCTTTTCACCATGGTTACAAGGAGCTTGAGATGGAGAAAACAGGATGAGCACTGACAATCAAAAAGAAAATGTGAAATATGATGTCATTGTTTGATCAGGGGCTGGATTCACGAAACATTCTTGAAGAAATTTCTTCTTAACTGCCATTTTCTTATTTTCTAACTTAAGAAAAAAGTTAAGAATATTTTGTATTCTCAAACATTCTTCTTAAGAATATTCTAATTTTTTTTCTTATGATAGTTCTTATGACAAAACTTAAGAAGAATTCAAATTCTTGAAAAAAATCTTCTTACAAATCATTGTAAATGACTTTGTAAAGTTAGGATAGCCCCAGACTTGTCTTAAATCCCAAATAGTAAGAATTATTTCATGAATTTATTGGGTTATTTCAAATTAATTAGTTAAATAGTTAGTTATATTTAAGCATTACAACAACACTAGCTACATATAATACATAGTAGGACTATTAATAGTGATGTGCACAAGTTTTCTGAAGTGACAGTGGTGACTGATAATGTAAACAATGATCGGTCACGATTAGCCTATATGTGACGCTACTTTTTGCTGACTTCAAAACTCAGTAGCAACTCAAAGACGAGTCAAATAGGGAGCTTTAATTGAACGCTTTTAACTTTAGCCTATAAATACGACATAATCTTTGGCAGTATTCAGTGCATATGAATGCGCCGTTTGCTGTAGCAGCGCAGACACACAAACCGGAAGCGTTCAATCGGAAGAGAGCGCAAAAACACAGCACAAAAATGAATGAAACGGATCGCTGCAGCTTGAGACAGGCTCTTTAAAAGTAACTGTTCAAAAACATGGCACATGAATGAGCAAAGCCTGAGCGAAGCTGGTCGCGACGAAAATAGTGTGCGCGCTTATGATTATCAGGGTTATCTGCAGGACGCGTAAAAAGACAATGGAGTTCAGCCATGTATTCACTCAGATATAGACTGTAATTTTCTTCTTAAGAAAACAATTAAGTAGGGCTGCAGCTAATGATTATTTTTATTGTTGACTAATCTATCGATTATTTTTCAATTAATCTATTTATTATTTTCTTATCAGTTGATGAATTCTTCAGTTAAACTATCAATAAATAATAACAGTAACTTCTGCTATTAATCTTAATATTTTATTCAAACATTTTCAATTAATACTTTACAAAAATAAATAATAACAAAAAAAAGAAAAATAATAACGAGAGAAAAAGAAAGAAATAACAATAAATAATTAATAAAAATAAAAATGAAAGAAAATAACAAATAAATATAAGAAAAAGAAAAATGATAGCATTAAATAATTAAATAAAAAAGAAAGAAAAGAAAGCAAGGAAGCAAGAAAGAAATAGGCTAACAATAACAAGAAATAGAAAGAAAGAAAGAAAGAAAGAGCGGTTATACAATCAATAGAAATGCACATTATGGCTGCATTCACAGTTGCTATTTGGGACTGACAGCAGTTGCTTACAGGTGAGAGACTTGAAATGTTTTATTTATTCAGCAGATTAAAACATCTGCTTGAATACATCTGGTATGAATGAACAGCTGAAGTCACAACCGCATTCAGGACACTAGAGCGACAGAATCAAAAATATCGTCATAATACCGGGAAGTTTTATCACAGTTGACAGCCCGTTTTTAAATAAATGAGCCCAGTCAAAGCTTGTCCTATCATCACACAGTTAAACAACTAACAATGACTTTAAATGCTTTGTTAGCGAGTGCGGAGAGCGCGTTTGGTGCGCACGTCTCAGAGCTCACGCGATCGCACAAACAGTACTGACGGCAGCTCCGGTGGATCTTAAGATGAACGAGAATCATTTCTCCGTCTCTGTGAGTGCATTAAACCCATCATGATTATATAGGCAACCAATGTCCCGAGCTGTTCCGTTCTCTGCTCATGTAGCTTTGAATGCAGCTGTGAATCCTGACAACACTGTTAGACTTTGGTTGTAATTTTACAGTTACTTACCTAAAAAAGCCTAGTAAAATAGCACACATATAAATATATTTCAGTTAACTACTGTAATATGCACTGCATTATGGGTATTTTATGCTATTTTACAGTAATTTACTGTATATGGGGATTTGCAGTACTTTACTGTTTGCTCAAAAGCTGTAGTGCTATTGTAAATTGCCCTGTTGATGAAAAACATGGAATATGCATTCTCAATTTGAAGCTTGGGTAAGCACAAGTGTGGTGAAATAAATGCATTTTTTAATTATTTAAAAATAAACAGAAATTCTGCTTACACCCCACAAAATTTAGAATTTTATTCAGCGTGTAAAGTTCGCGCAACAACCTGGCCGAGGTTATATAAACTGAGGCTTGTGTCCGGTGCGTATAATCGGATTTCCTTCTGAATGGATCAGCTAGACGTCAGCTGCGTAGTTTTCCTGTGGTGGGGTACTTTTACTTAACAAATCTCTTTATAACTTACTTTTAAAACGTGAATCTAATACTAATATCAATGAAATGGTGAAGAAAGTAAATAATAAAATCTAATCATAGTATTACTAGGACAGTCTGAGGAAACTGTTCGTTCCTCAAAAACTGCCGTTTTCATGAAACTCATTAAATTGTACTACAACTGACTGCCTTTTCCAGTACAGATATACCCAATTACACGAACAATGATTTTTAGACATTTTTACTGGCAGTTATGGTATATTTTTACTAAATGAGTACCGTTAAATGCCGTTAAATATGTGTGACGTCATTTCACTCTCTCCCTCGCGCTCTCTCTCTCTCTCTCTCTCTCTCTCTCTCTCTCTCTCTCTCTCCCTCGCGCATACGCGCGCGCTCTCTCTTTTGCGCTCTCTCTCGTAACTAAAACATTTACGCCAGTGCATACACCAGACTCAGAGGAAAAAAAAATATTCAAGTAAAAGTATAATTTATTAATTCAAGAATGAAAATGCATTCCTATGGCTTCTTGTTTGTTAATAGAAGCAAGGTCTGATCAAAGTCAGTACTCTCTGAATTTTCATATTAATTCATTTTTACGTTATTTGATATATTCTTTTCTCTCTTTTTTCCGTATTGATTGATCTGATTGCGTAAGTGATAGCAGTCATCCTAGATCTGTGATTTATCATGTTCATAACATAGGCTATAGTGATTAGTCAATAATCACTAATGAAAAATTATCTCTTTTGCTTGTTTCAACAGGAGCTTACTACACCTCAAACTAAGCATCTTTGGCTTTGTAAGTATGTGTTTTAACTATCAGACACAGCATGTGACATTAGATTAACTGCAGCAATGCTATGCAGAAAAGAGTAATCAGAAATTTCTTAATTAGGAAAAATGAAATAATGAATAATGACATGTATACATATATATATATATATACGCACACATATATACATTACACACACACACACACACACATATATATATATATATATATATATATATATATATATATATAAATTTTTTCACACAGGCATAATACAGTATCTCTCACATATTCAGTGATGTTTCCTCTTTTCCTCCCTTTTGCTTGTGTGTCAGCAGGAGCTAACTACACCCCCAAACACTCTTTTAAGGGCCACCTAGAATCACTGCACCTTTGGCCTTGTAAGTTTTTTTTTTTTTTAAATGATCACTATGTTGTGGGGCTGGGGATTGATAGATTTCACAATTCTATTTGATTTACAAGTTCCAAATTAAGTTCTGATCTTTATTCAATTCAATTTGATTCACAATTATTCTTATTCTCTTATTCTGATTACAGTTTCCATACAATTTAATTGGATTGATTCAAGTATTTGGAAATATTTCTGAGAATTTGATGCCAGCCATTAATGTACCTTGATTTAAGATTCATTTGGTTATAGTCCTGTATTCTTCAAGAGTACTTCTAGATTGACTCAAAAGCCTGTTTTTCTCTAATATTTACAAACAAAAATGTTGTTACAGTAGCTGACACATTCTAATATTCTTTGGATCGAGAGTTGTCAACTAAAAAGATACTTTAAGACACAGCCAAAAACAAACAAAAAAACGCTTTGTTTGAAGGCCATGTGCTACTCAGTGCACCTTAACATGATTGTACATTCAGGCAATTGATGGAGTTCCTGACAAGTGATGTGCAAAAAATATGCAGTGTTTAAAACAGTGCTGGGTCACAAGGAATAACTGCTGTTGCACAAGTTGTTACCCTTCTGTCCATGAACAAATTTAGATGAGATAAACTCATGACCATTTCTCGCTACTTTTCAAATTTTCCTTTTGTTTTGTTTCAGATCAGCCGCCAGTGATCATGGAGGCCACAAGACCAACTGATGCTAATTGTTGCCTTCTTTTTGCTGCGTCGATCTCTTCTTGATTTGTTGTTATGGAATTAGTTCTCTGTTTTTTATTTTTTATTTGTAAAGTTGCAGAATAAAGCACAATATATAAGTAATGGATGTATTTAATAGTGAGAGTGAATTAAATTATACTGTTGCACATGGACTCAAGTCACTTATTTGGAATAAATTCATTGGCATTCATGTAGAATATTATGTAAAAATAAATATGTTTTGTAAAATAAATAGTGCAATATAAATTACAGTAAATTTATCATAATATTATTATACTGTAAAACTAAGTTGCTGAAAAAGGGATATAGTACTGTAAAATTAAGTTGCAGTAAGGGTATTTTACTGTAAAATTAAATTGCAGTAAGGGCATTATACTGTAAAATGAATTATGGCAAGCTACTGTAGTGATTAGTTACAGTAACTTACTGGCAATAGTGCTGCCAGTAAGTTACCGCAAAATTACAATAAAAAGTCTAACAGTGAATGTAAAGGCGTCAGATCGGCTATATGCGGTTCTGACTGTCATATAATAATAAAATGCTTTATGAACGCAACTCTATGAAATGATGTTGCCATACTCTAGAGTCTTGTTTTGTGTTAAACATGGCAGAAAACAGTCTTAAGTAGGGATAACTGCAGGCTCGCGCAATGGGCGTGGCTAAAGGTGCGACTCGTCGACGCATTCCATGCTAATCGATGTATTTTCATAATCGACGTAATCGATGACGTCGACGAATCGCTGCAGCCCTAGATACAGCGCACATTTATCTAGGTTTAACGTTTAAACATTGTTATATATTGCTATAGTATATCTATAGATTTTATTTTAGGCAAGTCGTGATGATTTGAGAAGGCTAAATTGATCAAACATGCTATGATCAGCCTGCTGGTCTGCCGCTGGCCGCTTGGTCATTACTTTAAGAAGGAAAAAACTTGTTTAACGAACAATAAATCCTCCAAACATTTTTCTAAATTACCTTAATAATAAAGAAAAAAAAATGAAACGAAATATAATCACTTTGCCATTACATACAAAACTGAACTATTTTAATAGCTCAAACATGAGCAGTTTTGGGAGAAGGGGGGAAAAACGGGCTCGGGTCGGTAACTCTGATAAGCTGTGGGACACGGGCTGGGCTAGGGCCTGAGCATCTCGGGCCAGGGCCTAAATTTGAGGCCCGTGCAGGGCTCTATGCAGTGTTAACCCTAACATTTTATTTTAAGATTTAACATTTGTTGATGGTCTAAAGCAAAAGAGTTGTAAAAATTATGATTTTTTTAGAGCTTATGGTTTGTTTAAAAAATAAAAATATTACACATTGATGAATAAATCAGTATATATAAAATTATTTAATGTTTGTGATTTTTTTTTTTTTTTTTTTTCTTCATGTAAGCTATAGCTTCTAACCTTTAAATCAAAATATACACAATTTTATGACATCAATTACTGCTTTATTTAATCAGAAACAGTGTAAATGTCATTTGTGTAGGCTATTTTACTTTTAATCTAATTAGAAGTAGGCCAACATCGCCCCCTACAGATTAAAATTGCTTACCGAGCAGGCGTTAGGACCCGGGGGAGGCTGCCGCTGCTCGTGCTATTACTGTCTGTCACACACCGAACGTGTCATTCTGTACATGTTTTCACAGTTTAAATGCAGCAATACAAAACAGTGAATCTAATCATCATTCAGACTAAACTTTGCTTCAAGAATGAGCCACACTGCTGACGTGATCTAATCACTAGCACACCCTGAGCACATGTGAGTTAATGTATTCCTCTTATCGGCGCGACATATCGGCATAAATTTTCACATCTGGCCGATGCCGATATTTACATTTAAAGCCATTATCGGCCGATTCCGATATCAGTCCGATAATATCGTGCATCCCTAGTCAATGTCGATAATTATCATGATAAATGTCAAATTTTTATTTCTTTCAAGTTTTAAGGCAGATTTTGTTCTCCTGAGTGAAAGACAGTTAATTGTGCTTTTAAACTACTTGTTTTTTTTTTGTTTTTGTCAGAACATGACAAACACTTGCCAAACCAGTGAACATTTCACAAATCTGACGTACAATATAGCACTTATATAAATAAAATATTTTCTCTACATCAAAATATGCATGAATAAACTTAAGTATAATCCTTTTTCAGTCTTTTTTCCTTAACAAAATATCTTAATAGAGAAATTAATTTCTGCATGTTCTAACGGGTGATATTATTTTATGTTTGGGTTTCCTGACTTTGACACGATGCAGATGTAATTTTATGTTAATTAACAAATAACATCTATAAAAATTGTGACAACTTCATATTAGGGTAAATATGTAAATATTCTGACTGTTTGAGTAAGGACTCTACTTTTATTAAAATTAACCACTGATAAAACCAAAGGCAAAACCACACATAGCACCTCACTACCATGGTAAAATGTAACTATTTGGTTTCTATGGTATTTGTATGAAAAACAGTAGCCTAAATACATTTAGTATAAATGCAAATGCTGTACCTTAATAACCACCATTACTCCTTTAATACATTTAATACATGTCTACATTAATAATATAATAAAATTCCATATTTATATCCCACATTTCTGCCATGGTGCAGTTAGCGTTACTGCAGTAAATCCATGGAAAAGCCTTTTAACAGAATTGCTTGTGACTCAGTGTTTCTGGTGTTTGTCAGTGCTGTTGAGATCGTCAGAGCTATTTCATCTGGCTTTAAACTAAATCACTGAGAAATTTGTGTTCTTTACTGAAATCGAGCACTTCTCGCTGGATTTCACAGCGCTGGTCATGTGATCGAGATGATCAGCCAGTAAACGCATCTGCTTGTGCTGCGCTGCTGTTTGAGCTGAGCTAATAATTGGTCCATGTGGCACCGTTAATATGGTTTTGTTCCACTTCTGGTGCATAAATATTATTTATTGAACACGTGTTAACGTTTTATCGAGGTAAAAATATATTGTGATAATTATCGTTATTGTTTTATCGCCCAGCCCTAGATTCAAGGTACAGTTCCTGTACATACCAATGAAGCATGAAAACAAATCATACATTGCTTGCATCTATCAAATATCTTCAATATTTTGTATATTTTGTTGGCCTCATTCCCTTCTTCTCTCATTAAATAAACCAAAAGTTCCATCCAAACAGACACATTAAAGGTGCTGTCACATTTACATTTTTACACTGAAATTCCATGGGCGAAATGCAGTCATATCAGTCGGAATCCACATGATCGGGAATTTTGCATGAGGGAAGTGAATTTTTTTGAATCGTTTAAATTGGCCGGGTTTACATGTAAAGTTGTTTGGTTTTGAAGTGACCACTGAGTTAGGGGCCATTCACTTATTTTCACTTAAGGGCCAGAGCTTATTTTTGCTTGAAAATGGAGCTGTTTTAAAAATGGAGCCTGCAGAGTTTCGGTAGTGTTTGACCACCTCCTAAATGCTGCACACAAAAGCTTGGGTAGCTGATTTGCTGTCCTATCAGGCAATGACTTCACATGCAGTGTTTGCACAAGGTACTTCCTGAATCTGTTTTTGGGCAGGCTTTTGAGGCACCATAACAGTCTAATGATCTACAGCAAAACAGAGAGAGCTTTGTAATATTTAATGAAATCAAAAGTTGAAAAAGTTGTTCGGAAATATACATTAAACCGAGCTCCAACCACAGTATTCTCCATTTCCTTGTCACAGAATCAAACACAGGATATCAAAGGGAGCGAAGGATATATCTATGCATCCTTCAGATATTGATCAGATGAGAAGGTATCTCAGTGGACAGGATGTGACATGATCATAGGATTCTGACGTGCCTTGATGCCTTTCTACCTCTGTGTGCTGCCTGCAGAGGCAGCATTTTCAGCTTTTAGACACAGCATAAAAATAGCGTCTTTAATGCATTTTTTTCATATAAGCAACCAGTCATCTCTGAGTTATGTTTCACTAACCTGTAGTGCACGAAAAAAAAATGAAACCTCACTGAAAGTAATGAGAACTTGCATGTTTATTCAGTGAAGTGTTTGTGAGACTGATTCAAAATAACAACTAGTGAGTCTTTTTGAACAATTCATTAAAAGAACCAGCTCATTTTTGTGAGCCAGATTGTACTGGTTGTGCTGTATGTTTATTTTTGTGTGCAACCCACAGGGACATCTCAGTAGAAAAAGGTGTTACTTTGCCATTATTTTGTAGTGCACAGTCTTTAAATCATGATTTGAATCAGACTGCAAACTCATATTAACAACTCTAGTAAATATGATTTTGTGGTGTTGTAGATTTAGAAACAAAAAGCGGTGCAGGAAATACTAAATGTGTGTGTGGCGTCTAAATTTGTATCTTATTATAATTGAATATTGTTCACTGGCCTAGTTACACTGGGGATGAAATACATATATTATTTAAAAAAAAAAAAAAAAAAAAGATATAAACATTTGGTTAATAAGTTAAGGTAATTCTACTTTTTTTCTAATCCGTTGAGAGAAATTTCTTTGGCAGACCACTCACATGAAACAGATCTTTAAAAATACAAACATACATAATCATTTCAGGAATTAAGCATAAAATATAACCACTTATGAGCATCAAATAGGCATGGTATTGCTCAGAAAATGTACCCGGACAAAATGCAAGATTTGTGAACAATTTACAGCAGCTTAGGCTTATTAAGAATGCATGAATAACTAGCATTCCATGGCAGCTGTTGATATCATGTTGTTTCTGAGCTCAAAGAAGATATAAAATCCATAGCAGTAACAAATAAGCTGAGCAAACAAGTGATATGAAGTGATAACAGTTGCTGAAATGAATGTTTAGTTTTTATACTGTGCTTACCTAGAAAAATAGTATTTTTAACAGCTTTGCTATTATTAATAACAGTGCAGCTCTTTTAGTGTCATTATACTGCTATATATTTCTATTACTTTATATGTCTATTATTATACAGAAGGCTGTTTTGCTATCATGCAGATGAAATCTGTTTTTATCAGAGGTTTTTCTTTGCATTAGAGAGATTGTCAAATGGATTACATCAAACGAATGAATTAAAGGTTCTGAATGGCCAGAGTGCTTTTTCACTTTGCACTTTGTCAGAGTAGACCTTTTTGTTGCCGTTTTGTTTTACTTTTTCATTTCACTGTTGGTTTTTGGGTTTTAGTAAGAAAGTGCCTGCTGACAGCAGAAAGAATTGTAAATGATGTGGAATATAACTGCCAGAAACTACCTTTGTGTTAGAAAACAGCATGTGTGTTATTACTTTCATTGTTGTTTGAAAGGATTGGCTATAGTTGTTCTGCATTATAACCTATTAGTTGTAGTGCTTGCTTATTATAGTCTCTTATCCCTTCTTCTCCTATTGTCTTTGCTCTTTTTATTGTTCAGATCCCAGCAATGGCTCGTTCAATCTCAAAGCACTTTCTGGGAGTTCAGGATACAAATTTGGAGTTTTGGCCCGAATTGTCAACTACATGAAGGTAATACGAAAATACACACATTTCCACAGTTCAGTGGTCTGTTCAACAAGCAAGCATTTGCTGCAGTGTCTGTCAATTGTCATTTTTCTTGCTGCTTTATGATCATTTCCGACTGATCTTTATTAGAGTGAAACGGGTTCTTTTAACACAGAAGGAGAATTCTGCGATTCAGAATACAATTCCCACAGGATGACTCATGGGAATGAAATTATCATGAGCTGAGCAATCCTCACTGTCATTAAACACATGCTCCCTGGAAAATGCCTTCCAATCTCAACACATCTATTGCCAGTCTTATATTTGTACCAATATTGTGATCTAAAATGAGGATTTCTTCTGATTGTTTGTGAAGGTTTTCATGTTGTGTGCTTGAAAAACAGACAAAAGGGACTGAAACAGTTTTCCCTAACTCTCCTAACAACAGTTTCTCCACTTGACCTGAATAAACACTGTATAAAAATTTCACACTAATGTGACTAATACACAGAGTCATGTTACAGTTGTTTCATATTATCGCAAGCATTGTCACTTTTTTTTTTTTTTTCTCTCCGTTTTTGTGTCAGCCTTGGCAGTTCCCCAAAGTGAAATAATGTACTCTCTCTAACATGACAGTAATTAAAGGCTGTCAGGCTGTAATCCACAGATGTAGCTGTGACGCTTTTAAACTCTCTTTTTACATCTCATCTCTTTGTCTTTCTCTTTCTTTTTCAGACAAGGCACCAGAGAGGTGATACTCATCATCTGACTCTGGATGAAATTCTGGATGAGACCAAGCTGCTGGACATTGGCATGAAGCAGAAACAGTGGCTTATGAGTGAGGTGTGTGGGCATGAGAGAAAGACATTTAGTCTCATTCACTAATAATTTTGTATTTATAGGCACAGGAGAACTTCTAATCAAAATCAAAATCATATAAAAACCCTATTGGGGTTTATTTTGTTATGTTGGGAGAAAAAGACTGCAGAATTCTACACAAATGTTGAACTAACACATTTTTGTAGGAAATCAGTTACATGAGACAATAGTCAATTATAAGTTTAGCTGTTTTTATGCAAAATTAGGGATGTTAATCAGTGAAAAATTTTAGTGATTAAAATGATTACGTTATGCTTATTAATCATTTTTAGTCACATATATTACTGTTTACTGAGAAAAGGCAGCATATAAAGAAACTTCACTGTTGCAGATAAGTCAAGCATTAAATAGACAGAGCAGCTTTAATAGTCAATATATTGTTTTATTTCCATATCATTGAACATGAGCATATTGTTCTGAAGACCACAGATATCTGTCAGACAGTGTGTCAGATATCTAAAATAAAAATGTGTGAATAGCCCCTAAATTGGTCTGAAATCTGTATTTACTTTTGTTTTCTTGTTTTGTTTTTTGTTTATATATTTACAATTTGTTTTGACCACAGAATGCCATGATTGACCAATCAAAATCATGTGTTCCAGGGAGCCATGTAATAAGACATAATATTCCTTTTCAAGGGCAAAAATCTAAATCTTTCTCCCTCCTTCCCTCCAGGCATTAGCAAGTAATCCTAAAATTGATGTGCGGGAAGGGAAATATGCTTTTAAACCCAAGTATCATCTGAAGGATAAGAAAGCTCTGCTAAGACTACTGGACAAACACGATCAGCTGGGACTAGGAGGAGTGTTACTAGATGACGTTGAAGAAGGTCTACCCAATGCAGCCAAGGCTATTAAAGTAACATGCTATCATACTGTCCCCCCCCCCCCCTCAAGTTTCATTTTAAAAAATAGGTGGAACATTTTCTAGGCAGTACATGTAAAACATCAGGTACACAGAACATTAAACAGATGTACTGTGATTTTATTTTTTTAGTCCTTTCATCACCTAATTTTGTAATATTTAATTAAAAATAATTCTTCTGCAAGCTGATTTTCTTTATTTAATGTGTAATTCTCAGTAAGAAAGAAGCAAATTAGCTTTGTAAGATTTGAAATAGTTGATTTTGTTTTGTTTATTTTTGTTCAGGCACTTGGGGATCAGATTATATTTGTGACCAGGCCAGATAAGAAGAAGGTTCTTTTCTACAATGACAAGCACTGTCAGTTTGTTGTTGATGAAGGTGTGTGTGACGATCATTATTATTGAAGAGTCATTAATATTGACCTGATGGTTACTGTCTATAATATAAGAAGTGTTCTGGTAATTTAGGTGGAGCTTCTCAGTCGTAATGTCAGTGTCATTCATTCTTCAGAGTTCCAAAAGCTGTGGCGCAGCGTTCCTGTTGATTCCATAGATGAGGAAAAGATCGAAGAGTACCTGAAGAAACAGGGCATATCATCCATGCAGGAGACAGGACCAAAGAAAATAGTGCGTTTTGTTTCTCACACACATGCAGATAAACAAACACAAAACTCATTCCAGATTGGCTGGGCCATGCATATTTGTGTGGGAGTAAACGGTTGCCGTGAGGTTGACATTGATTTGTGATTGGCTGTTGCAGGCTCCCATTCAGAAGAGGAAGAAACCTGGAACACAGAAAAAGAGACGGTTTAAGACTCATAATGATCATCTGAATGGAGTACTGGAGGACTACTCTGAGGGAGTTCCCTCCAAGAAGTGACACACACATGCAGCTTTGTGACAAGTGACAAGACTGATATCTGTGATGTTTGTATATCTGATCTAACGTCTTATTGCCAAAACCATAAAGACATGCAGACACACACACCTTAGAACTGTACTGAGAGATACGAATGTGAACGGGTTGTAAATATTTCCTTTCCACTGTTATGTTTTACTTTTTGCTAGTGCTTTAAAAATGGACAATTAAGCTCTTCTTTTTTAGATTTAAAAATTAAACAAGAGAAATCAAACCACATACATTTTTTCCTCTAAGTTATTTATGTTTTTATATATTTATGTTTGGGATCAGTAAGGTTTTTAATGCTTTTTAAAGAAGTCTCTCCTGCTCATCAAGGCTGCATTTATTTGATCAAAAATACAGAAAAAAACTGTGATATTGTGAAATATTATTACAATTTAAAATAATGGTTTTCTGTTTTAATATACTTTAAAACAGAGATGTTCACAAGTCTTTAACTTGGAGTCTGAGTCAAGTCTGAAGTCTTTGTTGCTGGAGTCCGAGTCGAGTCTCAAGTCATTTAATGGCTCGCTAAAAAAATCCCATTCAGAATCCTTATGTATTGAAATCTTCATATTTATGAAGCTGTTTTATAGGCTATAGACAAAATATATGATCTATGATCTGCTTTTTAAAAAAAAAAAAAAAAGATGTGTTAAGAGATGTAAGGTTAAAGTGCCTGTTACTAATCCATTACCATGTTCAAAACAGTTTTTCTGTAATCAGATTCTATAATAAGAGTCTGATCTACCATGACACATAAGGAAATATTTGACACAGATATTACAAAACCATACAAATAAAGCATTTCTTTATGAGATAAATCATGGATATTTAATAAAATTTCCAAGAGGTGCGGCCTCTATTTTCTTCCAAGCAAAGATCCAGACCAAAAAAAAAAAAAAAAAGTATTGTATTTTTTGCATTTAGATACATGCCAGGCCATGTGACAAAAACAAAACAAAAAACAAAGGAAAAAAAAAAAAAACCTTTCTGTTCGGGGTTGTCTTCCTGAAATCTATACTATTTTAATATTTTTAAATATTATTATAAGCAGTATCTAGCCTACTAAAACAATGTAGCTAGCCTACAATAATCAAAACGTTCTCATCTTGAGCAGAAAAAATAAAAGTTTCGAAGTTTAAATTCCATCCTAGCCATCTAACAACAATTTTTCCAATTATAATTAGGCCTACATATTTTTTTAAATATGTTCTTAGCCTACAGATTAATATGTTAGAAATGTTAGAAACGTCTTGTCACATCTGGTTTGAATAGCTTGTCAGAGTCAGGTTATAGCTAGATAAATCGATAGTAAGAAAGATAACTATATTTGCAGCATTGTTTGTTTTTTTCTGCTGTGATTTAGTGAAAGTAATCTATAATTTTGCTGCTCCTCACCGTGTTTCTGTTGTTAAAATAACCGCGTCATCCGCAGCTCTTGAGTTTGGCGTCTGCGCGCGTCCGGAGAGAGAGAGAGCGCATGCTGCTGAAAAGGCTTGAATAAAGCGCGTTTGGCTTTAGATAAAAATACTAGAGGATATAGCACTGAAAGATATTTGCCATAAACGACCCTGAGCGCTTATGTGATCCGCTCCGCTGTTTTGACACACCAGATGGGTGTGCGTCTGGGATGCGGTCCGTCTTTTGAATATCAGTTAGGCTATAAGTATTTAAGGATAAAAAATCTCGAGTTGCTTTTAAAATATTCACATGATCCTTCAGAAATCATTCTGAAATGTTAATTTATTAACAATGTTGAAACAGTTGTGCTACTTAATATAAATATATGTATATATTCATTCTATTTGGAAAAAAATGCTGTTCTTTTTATTCATCAAAAAATCCCGAAAAAAGTATCCCAGATTAAAAAAATAAATAAAAATTATATATTATATATATTATAATAGCGTAACTCAACCAAATGCATCTTATACGAGATAAAGAATATATACACGATATACAGGTGCATCTCAATAAATTAGAATGTCGTGGAAAAGTTCATTTATTTCAGTAATTCAACTCAAATTGTGAAACTCATGTATTAAATTCAGTGCACACAGACTGAAGTAGTTTAAGTCTTTGGTTCTTTTAATTGTGATGATTTAGGCTCACATTTAACAAAAACCCACCAATTCACTATCTCAACAAATTAGAATATGGTGACATGCCAATCAGCTAATCAACTCAAAACACCTGCAAAGGTTTCCTGAGCCTTCAAAATGGGCTCTCAGTTTGGTTCACTAGGCTACACAATCATGGGGAAGACTGCTGATCTGACAGTTGTCCAGAAGACAATCATTGACACCCTTCACAAGGAGGGTGAGCCACAAATATGCATTGCCAAAGAAGCTGGGTGTTCACAAAAATGTTGTATCAATCCATGTTAACAGAAAGTTGAGTGGATGGAAAAAGTGTGGAAGAAAAAGATGCACAACCAACCGAGAGAACCGCAGCCTTATGAGGATAGTCAAGCAAAATTGATTCAAGAATTTGGGTGAACTTCACAAAGAATGGACTGAGGCTTCACAAGGAATGGACTGAGGCATCAAGAGCCAGCACACACAGACCTGTCAAGGAATTTGGCTACAGTTGTCATATTCCTCTTGTTAAGCCTCCTGAACCACAGACAACCACAGAAAACAGTCAGAGGCATCTTACCTGGGCTAAGGAGAAGAAGAACTGGACTGCTGCCCAGTGGTCCAAAGTAATCTTTTCAGATTAAAGCAAGTTTTGTATTTCATTTGGAAACCAAGGTCCAGAGTCTGGAGGAAGGGTGGAGAAGCTCATAGCCCAAGTTGCATGAATCAAGTGTTAAGTTTCCACAGTCTGTGATGATTTGGGGTGCAATGTCATTGTGTTGTTTGAAAACCAACATCACTGCACCCGTTTACCAAGAAATTTTGGAGCACTTCATGCTTCCTTCTGCTGACCAGCTTTTTAAAGATGCTGATCTAATTTTCCAGTAAGATTTGGCACCTCCCCACACTGCCAAAAGCACCAAAAGTTGGTTAAATGACCATGGTGTTGGTGTGCTTGACTGGCCAGCAAACTCGCCAGACCTAAACCCCATAGAGACTCTATGGGGTATTGTCAAGAGGAAAATGAGAAAGAAGAGACCAAAAAATGCAGATGAGCTAAAGGCCACTGTCAAAGAAACTTGGGCTTCCATACCACCTCAGCAGTGCCACAAACTGATCACCTCCGTGCCATGCCGAATTGAGGCAGTAATTAAAGCAAAAGAAGCCCTTACCAAGTATTGAGTACATATACAGTAAATGAACATACTTTCCAGAAGGCCAACAATTCACTAAAAAAAATTTTATTGGTCTTGTGAAGTATTCTAATTTGTTGAGATAGTGAATTGGTGGGTTTTTGTTAAATGTGAGCCTAAATTATCACAATTAAAAGAACCAAAGACTTAAACTACTTCAGTCTGTGTGCATTGAATTTATTTAATACACGAGTTTCACAATTTGAGTTGAATTACTGAAAGAAATGAACTTTTCCATGATATTCTAATTTATTGAGATGCACCTGTATATAAACCGGCCAAAATGTTTTGAAATCACTTGTACCCTACCAGATTGAAAAAATACAGTCTTTCACTCTGCCTGTGTCAGCTGAGTCTTGTTAAAGATTTAAATCTCTGCCGCCAATCTGCTCCTCTGTCGGACACTGATTATGGAAAGTGAAACTTAAATCTATAGGGGTGGTTGGATTTATTTGCGCACGTTAAAATATTTATTTAAAGCTTCTTTCTTTTCAGATTCTCATTTACAGCATTATCATAATAGGGTGTATATTAACTTATTGGGAGAAAACCGGTAGTTCTATGTGAAATCACACATTTGTGCACCCCCACATAGCCAAAATGGCACGGTCATAACACCTCTGCGAATATTCGACTGCGAGATTGGTAGTCGAATCGGGCTCCTTCTATCGAAGCAACAAATCGTCGACTATTCGGGGTCACCCCTAATATATATATATATATATATATATATATATAATATATTTTGTGTGTGTGTGTATATATATATATATATAAATTATATATTATAAATTTTATATATATATATATATATATATATATATTATTATTATTATTATTATTTTTATTTACTTATTTATTTTTTTTACATATATTACATACATATTATATATTAGTTTACAAAACAGTCCAAAACAAATAGGTTTGTGATTTTCATGCAAGAGGACTACTGGAGATGGACCTTTTCTACTGGAGGAAGCATTACTGTGGAATATGGACTGTATTTTGGATTATAGACTCTATGGATTATGGCAAATGTATTTTGGCCAGAAGCAAGGGTTTAAATCAGGGATGTCAAACTCAGTTCCTGGAGGGCCACAGCCCTGCAGAGTTTAGCTCCAACCCTAATTAAACACACCTGATCCAGCTAATCAAGTCCTTCAGGCTCAATTGAAAACTACATGGCTTGTGTGTTGGAGCAGGGTTGGAACTAAACTCTGCAGGGCTGCAGCCCTCCAGGAACTGAGTTTGACACCCCTGGTTTAAATGTAAAATACCTTAATGGTGGATTTGTTTCTTAGAAACATGAAGCTTTTTACTTAATTGATGGACTGGAGACGTGGATGAAATTTTTTTTTTTTTTTTTTTTTCACTTGTGATGCTTTTATCAGCTGTTTGAGCTCTCATTCTGGTGGCATCCATTCACTGCATTTAATGCTAAATTTCTCAAAATCTGTTCTGACAAAGAAACAAACATCACTGAAACAAACTTACTGTAAGGTAAGTACATTTTTATTTTTAGGTTAACTAAATTATAATAATAATAATCATGAAACTGTGATTATTTATTCATTTAAGATCACATACTTTTAGTCATAATTTCTGTTTTATAGTTATAGTTTTGGAGTAAATTCAAACTGCAAAACAAAATTCCAGTTCTGCATTATCTGAAGAAACCTTGACTATAATAGGCAAATGATCTTACACAAAATCAGTTCTGGCACTAGACAGAAAAAAACAGTATTTTCAAATGAATAGATGCTCAGAACACCTCTTGCTGCTAGGCACCTCTTGTCATGCATAAATGTGAGTGTGAACAGTTCATGTCTTCAACAGAAGGTTTTTAATGATGGTTTTGATGGCACGTGACGGCTCTGCAAGTGTTCTGCTTTGTGTCAAACTGATAATATGCATGTAGGCTGAAAGGTTACATATAATACAATGTCTTCATTTTCAAGGCCCAGACTCAATGGAAAAAAAGCATAATTGCTTTGCAGCCTATTGTTTTGTTTGGAATGTTTTGAACTTAAAATTAGCCTTGGAAGAAAATAAATGCTTTTAAAGATAATTTATCAGTGAACTCTTAAAACCTGACATTCTCATGTGGTCATTCAGAATAGTCTAGTCATATATTTCTCCCAGCTCACAACAATATAGCAGTTTTACCTCCTTATACAATTATGGAAATGAATCTCCAGTTTATTAAAGGTGATTTAATAAATGAAAATGAAATTACTGCAAGTTCTTGTGTTTACTGAATATAATGTCTTTTGGATTCCTGCACTTACCAGCAGTTTACCAAGGAGAACATTAACATGACTAAAAATGACTGTACCTTGGTGCTTGCTGATCCCTGCTGGATTTTGGAGCCTTGTTTGTGGATCTGGTCTTGAAAATGAATAAATCAGTAGGAGTTATGTTTCTCCATCTGTTAGGGCCTGGAGACCTTCCTCATGTACTACAGTTGTGTTTAAGGATTTCTTAGTATTTTATATTTATATATTGGAGGAGTTGTTGTTATGTTAAGAAAATGTATGAGGTTGTCAATATCACACAAACACAGTAGAGAATGGAGGTGTGAGTATTCATTATTTATTTTGTTCAGTTGCTAAATGCTTCTATTTCTGATTCAAGTCTCTCAAAATGGGTAAAACAATCTTTAATTATTCATAAATATATTTAATTGCAGCTGAGAGTTGGTTTACACAAAGGCTTCTTGATTACTTTCTCTATCTATCTATCTATCTATCTATCTATCTATCTATCTATCTATCTATCTATCTATCTATCTATCTATCTATCTATCTATCTATCTATCTATCTATCTATCTATCTATCTATCTATCTATGTCTGTCTGTCTGTCTGTCTTTCTGCTAGTAAATTTTTTTAACAGCTGATTTTCTGTTTTTATTTCTGTTGTTTCTGCTTTTTTTCATAGTTGAGGTACCACATGAGGCAGATTACAAGAAACTGATCTCGTCTTGTGGGTTTATGTCCCTGGATACTGTTTCTATCTATTCTGATTATTTTAGAATAGATTTTGTGGTTGAACTTTCCCAATAGTATGCAATTTATCTTATTTGTTTTTGAAAGGAAGTCTTTGCTCCCCACAGTCAGTCCTCATTAATGTGATGGCCAGAAAACAGAAAAGTTTTTTTTTTTTTTAGTAAAAAGGGTAATGGCTACATAACTCCTTTTCCAAGGCACTCATTAAAGGTGCCCAGTTTTACATGTAAACCCAGCCAACCAAGACCCCCCCCCACCCCAAGATTACAAAAGGAGTGTCACAAGCCCTAATGTTATGGCCTATACAAATAGCACATTTTACTGTACATTATAATGTTGCACAATGTTAGGTTTTAAAATGCAGAATTTGTTAATACCATTATATGGCCCAAAACTGTTTTATTTCACACATGTACAACAAAAATGATGTTAATGAACATGCAAGTGGTGAAAGTCTGAGGAAGGTGAAAGAGAATTCAGTGGAGAGACTTTACTGCTGCACCTAGAGTAACCACATTTAAACTGGAACAAAACATTCTACAATTCACTTTCCTTCCTTTTCATTCATCAAGCACCATCACATCCTCAGTTTGCCTCTGGTGGACATGGGTCCTTTGGGGAAATTGGACTTTGTAATAACGGTTGTTGAATCCACTTTTTTGGCTCGTCTGAAAGCATCAGATGGTATTTTCACTTCTATTTCACTCTCTCACACACTATTTTTTATTATGATTCTGAGATGATTGAGTGGAATGGAAACTTTACTTTCTGTTTGTTGTCAGTGGTCTGTCATTTCACAGGTCACTTTCCACTGCACCAGCCTTTCCATTATACATGTAACCACATTCAGTTGTTGAGAAAACAACACTGATCATGTTTGAAAGCTTAAAATTCAAATAATAATAAAAATTTATATCATAAATATCAAAGCATAGGTTTTTGTAAAGGAAAATGTTTCTATTATCTCACTAATTTGGCACATTTGTGCCTTAGAGTTCATATTTTTGTGGTTTTTGATTGCATTGTAACTGTGATCATTGCAGAAACACATATTTGAAATCTTTCAACAAAAAAAATATAAAAATATAGTCAGTGCTGGGTTTCATCCTCATTAGTCACCATGCCAACAATCCCACAGCTGATTAACCCAAAATACTGGGGCACAAAGCACTGGTAATCACCACAGCAACGTTACCAGCATAGCAATGCAGCCACACACTCCTGCACATGATCACACACACACACACACACACACACACACACGAGAAACAAAGCAGTAGGTGTCTTCATTCTATGAAAGAAAAAAACCCTGATCTTTAAGAGTCTGTCAGTAGTGACAATGACCTAATCAACTTAACTGATGAATCATTTATGGTGGGTGGTTTTTTTAATATGCTAAATGATCACGCATATACATAATTTTAGAAAGCAACAGTGACACTTTGATTAATGGATATATTTGACTGTACTTTCGTGAAGATTGTTTTAGAACTAATCGCTCTGCCAAATAATTGTGGTTTGTAGGCTATGCACAGCTCGCTTATCATTTTTAACATTAATTCTCACAAATATTAACCTATTACTGGCCAAATAATACTTATATAAAATTAATTAAATAAATAAACAAACAAACAGTAATCAGTAATAATAATAGCCTAATAATAATAATAATAATAATAATAATAATAATAATAATAATAATTAACCAGAGAGACTAACAACGCATAGATTACTAAAAGTGCTGTCACATTAACAAAATGTATTATTTTCGCGCGAGCATGCACATTTCTATTTCGCACTTTAACGCACCTTAATTAAGCATGGGTCGTTCAATGTGTAGCAGAACAGCTCACACGCTTTAAACTAATTCTTCTTTAACTAAATCAGTTTGGGTGCGTTAAAACACCTGCATGGTTGTGCTAAGAGGAGAACAATATCATTTACATATAATGGGCGTCTTTTTGACATCGGGTGTTTCCTCCTTAACCTTTCACACACACAACTTGACCTCTTTAAACGCAGAGATAGCCCTATTCGCTCTACTGATATGCTTCGCATGTGTATATGTTCCTTCCTGCGTTTAGAATAGTCTGTTAGTCATAATGAACTAATAATTCATCCCATTATAGGAAATGGTGGAAATGTTTTGTGAGCTATGACATCCGGGTGACCTGCCCTTAACTTAATATACAATACAAGGGTTAAACTGCCAGATACAATGTAAAACTGTGATTGAGAACCAAAATATCACAAAGGAATCTGCTTAGCTTTATGAAAACCTAATATCACGTTTAAAAACTGTTGTTGATATTTTATTTCAAGTCTGACCGCAACTGCCGTGCATCTCATGTCCACTTGGTGGCAGTGTTGCTGTTTTGCTGTTAAGAAGTTTGCGTTCGGTGCAAATGCGTGCATATACTAGCAGTCAATAGTAAACTCATCAAAACGGGATTAACTTGTAGGGGTGAAATGATTATTGAACTTTCTGTCCTACATTTACTTTTGTGGGTAGGGTGTTATAAGCTGATAGTATAAACATTGGAGTTCACTTGTATGCATTTGTAGGATGCTTTTCCATGCTTCCAACGAATTAAGTAAAAATTAAACAATTAATCAAAATTAAACACAACTACTAAAAAGTTATAAGAAAATAATATGCAGACACAAAATATAGGCCTATTATTAATACACTGACAAAAATGTTGATTTTCTGCAAAACCAGCAGTAGGCCTGTGTCTTCAGATCAAAAGGTCTTTTAAGATCATGAAACATTCACAAAATTTTTGACTAGTAGTGTAAATAAATAAAGAAATATTGAAAAAAAATCTACAATCGTGAGTGTTTGGTGTACAATTGCTAGTAAATGACAACAGCTGTGGTTGGAAATGTATTTATAAATATTAAATAATATATAACACATAAATATTTGATTCCTGTTAAACTTGGGTTTCATCATGCTAGTGAAAGAGAAACAGTAGTATAAAAGGAGATATGTTTGTGCTTTCTTCTCAGTGTATCATGAAAAAAAAATTCAGAAAACACTTACGTGAGAAGCTAACATTTTTAAGTTCTCAAGAGTTTTGATGGTGGGATCCCTTGACCCTGTCTAATCCGGATTCATTATGAAAATCTTTTAGCAGCAGGAAGCCCACCTGGACACTGGTGACCTTTCTGAAAAAGATGCCATGAGAGGCAGATCCTGTGACCCACGGCTGCCCTTCTGTGTATATCTATGTCTTTCATTTTATAACATATGCTTTTAAGTGCACATGGGAGTGAGTCTGAATGGAATAGCAGCGTCCTTACATGTTCCGAAAATGCATTATACGTCTCTTGCCTTTTCTTTCTCTTTCTCCATCAAACTGCGGCAGAACAGATGCCGTGGGAATGCTACAGGGTCCGTAACACACACACTGATGCAGATGTTGCTTATTGTTTTCCTTACAGGAGAAAAATTTATATGGCATTTTCTGTCAAACTGCACCTCTCATTCCTTTTTGGACCTATTGTGCCGGTGACAAACTCAATATACTTGACATGACGGCAGGACACACAAGCACTGTTTTGCTGAGGCAATAGCCACTCAAAGCTGTTTTCAATGAAAATCAGGAAACAGATGTTCGTGAAGGCTTAGGAAATGTTTTAAAAATAGTCCTTACTCTATACAATCACCTTTATGATGCAACATAAAATCCACCTTCTTAATGACTTTAAATGTACTTAAAGTCACCATGAAATCAAAATCGACAGTTCTAATTTTTTTTCACGCAATACTGCAGTGTTTCACTGCTCACATTGGCATTATTATTATTTTTTAATTGTGTACCCTTGTAATCTTTAATCAAAAGCACAAACCTCCCCCTCCCCCTCACAATGACATCTATTCTCTGCTGACGTGCACTGGCGCGAGGACTGGGAAATAATTCCTCCCCTCCAGCAACCTGTCACTCTCATGAAATCGCAGCAATTAACAAACAACAATGATCAAATCAAGTCCCGCCCTACATTTTTTTTTTCTTGTTCAAAGAAGGAAGCCATTTCACTCAATATGTACATCACAATAGAGAAGAAAAATGTTTCACAATTTTTGCAGCAACAAAGCGACAGGACATCATTCATCACTCGTTCAGCTGTTTCAAATCATGCACTGTACTCTGATATGCACTCATACTATGTACTGTGTACTCAACAAATTTAGAACATCGAAGTCCCTTCAGCCCTGCAATTTAAACAAAGCTGCAACAGTTTCAACAGTTAAGTGTCCAACATTCCACACTTTTTTTTGTTTTGTTTTTTGGGATAATTAAGCACATCATCATGGTATTTGAAGTATCTGAATTGTCACTGTAAACACACTTCCCACACTATTTATACTACAAAATGGCAGAATATTGCAGTAATAAACAAATTGGGACAGACTTTTTCAGTGAGAGTTGCAGATTTCTGCTTTGCATTCCATTTCCCTATTTCCCTCAATGCTAAAACATAGCGTGTTATCATGATATCTTGTTCTAGCAGATCAAAAGAGCTTTTCTTAACCAGTTAGTGCTATACTAAACTAGCCAGCTAAGCTGTTTGCTTTTTAACAAGAAAAGTGAAATGTTTATTTTGACCATTTTAATCTTGTATTATAATGTGATATGTAGGCCTACTTTAAAAGACAAGATACATATTCTCGGTTAAGACTAAGTACTGCATAAAGTGATTTTATATGATCTTTATATGATGTTCAGACACCAGATAGAGTACCCATAAAAAGTAGCCTGAGCCAATTGATCCTCTTTGAGGTTCAGAAGGGATTGGACATTGCATGAAACTGGGATTGAGAACAATTTGAGTCCACCTAGGATCCCAAAGCAGTTCCATTGGTTGAAAGTTACTTTAGAGTGCTACAGGACTAAACCCAGAAATGAGTTAAACTTCCAGCTCCATTGTCATTAAGTCACTGGGGTTTTTTATTTTGGTTAAATGCCAAGAATAGAGTGTGTTTAAGCTCAAATTCAAGCTCAAGATATTTTCATGTTTTATTCTGTGACATAAAGTATATCAGTTATACCCCACTTATGATTTTATTTAAGCTTTTATGTCTTGAAAAAGGTTGTCGCTAACAAGTGGCTAAAAGACATTAAACATTCTCATGCCTCATCTACTCATCTGCAGTCTGCTTTCACAGCCTTGTTGTGTTTATCCTCCATGCTCTTGTATTCTAACTCAAACTTTATTGTTTCTAGTTTTTTAAAAAAAGATTAAAAGAGTTGTTGATAGCTTAGTGGTGGAGACGTTTCAGTCATGCAACTTAGTATAGTTTCTTTAAAGTCTAACTTAAGCTTTTCACTTCTGCCAGTAGGTTTCATATATATTTTTTAAGATTTATTTTTGGCGTTTGATGCCTTTATTTTGATAGGACAGTAGCTAGACAGGAAGGGGGATGGGGGTGCAGGATCGGGAAAGGTCCAAGACTCGAACTCGGGAAGCCCCGAAGCAAAACGACTCAACATGTCAGCACGCTGTGCACTAGGCTATCAGCGCTGACTAGTTTCATAATTTAAGTTGTATTCATACGTGTAGATGATCTTGATGAACAAAACATAAGAATCATAAACTCCTTCAAAGATCATATATTTTCTGCAATAATCCAAAAGCCAAGGGAAAAATCATATTGACGTTTTGTTGAGGAACCCAGGGTGCACTTTAAATTTCATTGTTAATCATACTTGGAAAAAAATCTCGCAACGTTATTGCCTCAGAAAAATCTAGTTCAGGTTGCTCAATATATTCAAGTTTACTCAGAAGCCAATTTATGAAAACTTAAATATACTAAGTAACCTAAACTAGATTTTTCTGAGGCAATATGTTTGCAAGATTTTTTTTTTTTTTCAAGTAAAGTTAACAAATTGAAATTTACACTGCGATAGCAGATGTTGGTAACACTTTATTTTAAGGTGTCCTTGTTACACGTTACATGTACTTACTATTAATAACAATAAATTATGCATAATTACATGCAAATAACCCTAACCATATAGTAAGTATATGTAGTTAATTAATATTACTCAGTACTTAAATAGGTAATTACACTGTAACAAGGACACCTTAAAATAAAGTGTAACGCAGATGTTTTGTCTTCTTAGCATACTTGCTTAGCAAATTGTTAGCATAGCATAGCATGGTAGCTTAGTCTATATCCTTCACTTATCCTACATGTAATTTCAGCAGTCTTTACAACTTTTGATCTGGCATTTCAAACAGCTACTCCCATATGGTCTTAGGCAGAGTCAATTCAATGTGTGGACCAAAATGTTCATGATACCTACATTTTTTTTTTTTTGTAAATCAGCAGGGATATGATGTAATAACTACTGTACCAATGAGAGTTTGCTAGAAACCAACAGCACAGCGACTCAGCGACCTCCAGAGATTAAATCACTGTCAGTGTGAACACAGCTTTATTCATCGGTGCATGTTATTCAAAAAAAAAAAGTAGAAACTTTTCAGCTGATGTCACCAATATTTTTCAACCAACCCCCCCCCCCCCACCCATCTTCAGCCATCTGGCTCCATCTTGGTATATAACGCCCACTATTTACAATCCAATTGAGTTTTGATGGATAAAATCAGTCCCACTGAATGTTTTTCTCATTCTGTACCACGTTTTACTCAGAAGTACATCAGATTACAGAAATGAAATGGGCCTGAACCCCATTTCATGAAAAATCAAGGCAATCTTTCAATCTTGTTTCAATCAAACACATACCAAAGATTATTTAGTGGATATTTTTCTTCCAAAGCAACATAAAGGACATTAATGGCAGGGCCAGTTGGCCGGGAGCACTGTGAGGTTAAGTGCCTCACTCAAGGGCGCAATAGAGATAAAGATCCTTTAGTAATGCTCTAATTCACATGTCCTGCTATCTGGGATCAAACCTGTGACATCTGAATTACTGTCCCAGAGCCTAAACCAATAAGCTACGAGCACCAGCTGACCTGCCCACTGACCCGCTTGCACGCCTACATCCCAGCCCTCAGTCATATCTGTAAATACAAACGTCCTCTGTGGTTTTCACTGAACAAAGGGCTAACGGAATAAAAAATGTTTGCGAGGTGACATGTACGAGACGCTTGAAGACATCGAGTTTGATGAGCTGAAAAAAGAAAATCTGCTTTACACAAGCTGCCAACTGCAGAAACAGAACACACACTCATATACACACGGGTTGCCAACTGTGATATGGAGACAAAATCGTCTCTCACACTGAGTTGTTTTTGCCTGTAGGCACATCAATACTTAAATACAACATGTTTATATCTCAATCTTTACACAAATAGACACTTTAAAAAAACCATTAGCAAAAAAACATTATTTTCTGGGCGCGTACGGCACGTGCACACAGCCGCGCTTCAAGGCTTCGTGCTTTATATTGTAATGTTGGCTCAGGCGGTCACCTCTGACCTCTCGAAAGCTCTTCAGTCAAACAGAAAGCACGACAACAGGTGAATGAAATAATCACCATGGAAACCAGAAGCATATGAAACCCTTCACTTTGAAGGAAGCTAATTCTTTATTTTCAAAAACTGTGCTTTCAAGTCACGTTAAAAAATGTTCATGTGTGCCAGATGACAGAACATGGGTCCACACTGTGGGACTCATAATAATAATAATAATAATAATGATAATTATGGCACTTATAATATTGTGGTGCCCAAGAATGGCCTCTTTCTACAACATGGCAGGTAGACAAATAACTTGTTTAATTTTCTAAATCTTATCATGATATATTTATCATATTTTCTTTCATTTAGGAACTCTAAGTTAATCAATAACTGTAAACCTGAACTGATCTTAATCTAGGTGGTGTTTTCCACCGTGTTACCTAATCTAGCATAGATTTGTTTTAATTAATTAACTTTATACATATTGTTTATTTCATTTTGATGTTTTAATATATTTGCAAGAAAATACATTTTATGTAACACTTAAAGTGTCCTTGTTACACGTATGTACTTACTATTATAATAACAATAAATTATCCATAATTACTTGCAAGTAACCCTAAACCAAACCCTAATCCTAACCCTAACCATATAGTAAATACATTTAGTTAGTTAATATTACTCAGTACTTAAAAGTATAATTACACTGTAACAAGTACACCTTAAAATAAAGTGTAACCAGTTTTTGTATTTATTTAACCTATGGTTTACAATCAACATTTTTCTGAAGTTTACGCACTTTTTCACCCTATTTATGGAAAACATCAAATGTTTTGATGCTCAAGTATTCTGTTTCTCTGTGGGAGACTGATGTGTGTTAGTGTGTGTGTGTGTATGAACAGTGAACATTAAAAATTAATGCAAACTTCTTTAAAAAATGTTCCATTTATTTACAAGTTACTGCTAATGTTGCCGTTTGTGTTTCAAATCCAAATGTTTTATCTCCTGTTCTCAATAATTTGTTTCTTATGACGCTACACATTACATACTTTCTCTCAGCAAAGAACCTGCTGTGATGATTTATGATTTATATGAAATGATTTATACTGTCAGCCTTTAACTATAAAACATTTTTTATTTCATGGTTATCGTCTTTTTTAAGGAATTGTGCAAATTAATCATTTTCTGTGACATTTATTATTTAGACTTATCTACAAACTTCATGTTTAGTTAACTTTTCATGGTTAGCTATGATCAAATCTCAGTTTATTTATTGTCACTTCATAAACTGACCCAGCTGGATAATTCAGTTCAGCTGTAAAAAGGACACAAGAAGACACAGTTATGCAATATCAGTCACTTCATTTCAGAGGAAAACAGTAAAATTATGTAGATCTAAACTGAGGGAAAAATCTAATGTTTCAGATTCAAGTTTCATTTAGTTAAATCACATTACAGGTTTCCCATAATTTGGTCATAAGTAATTCTGCTGACAAATTGAATTCTTTCAAAACGGGTCCCTAATTACTACTAACTTAAATGTAAAAAAGATTGAATGCCTTCCTGATCCACATGAAGCTGACTCATTAGTCACCATATATCAAAGATAAATGTTCATTCTTCAAAAAATGAGAAATGATTTAATCTAATATGAGACCATGATACAAGAATGCTGTTTTACAAAGGTTAGAACACTTATTCTAATGCTAATTCCCTTATATATAGCACATACAGCAAACAATACCAAGAAAAAAAATAATTCATGTGGACTACAGCAATTATTTCAAGTAGCCTAGAATTTTACAGTGCTATTGTTTGTGCTTGACCTTGAATGATTTTAAACAACTTCTACTTCTCTTTTTATTACCAGTAATACTTTGAATTACCAGTATGTTTGAAATATGGTATATAAAC
Organism: Tor tambroides; assembly: GCA_021397915.2. Taxonomy (NCBI): domain Eukaryota; kingdom Metazoa; phylum Chordata; class Actinopteri; order Cypriniformes; family Cyprinidae; genus Tor; species Tor tambroides. The sequence continues at coordinate 35,428 of JAFVLL020007536.1, forward strand.
AAACTTGTCTTGCCTGTCCGTTTCGCCTCCTTTCCAACTTATGATGATGACTGATGTTCAAAACAGATAAAACGAATCGTTTGCACTGATAGCTGAGAGCAGCAGATGAGGGAGATGAAGAGCTGCCTCCATACTGTCGTTTTACATACAGCTTCATGCTTTGCAGATCTTGTTACGCTATTTAAAATATTCAAAACATTATAAATGGACCATAAACTTGAGTGTTACTGATACCGCTTTTGTGCCCTTGTGCAAGACACTTCGCTCTAGGTCTCTAAAGAGGGATTGCGATGACAACCGCTGACATGTCTTGATCCCAATCTCTCCTTGTCATTTCCTGTTCTCTGACACTATCAATAAACAGGCAAAAAAAGCAGTAGGTCTCCCATGTAGAAGCATGTTTTTTCAGTATTCCAGCACTTCATTTGGATGCATTACTGAAGTTGTTTAACTGTTTTGCAGTGAATGCAGTAGCGTTCCATTCTACCGTATCCAATTTAGCACACTTTTTCAGCGTGGTAAAACTGCAGTTATTTTTTGTAAGGGTGTGTGGACATGAGCATAGGAATGTTAGAGTGCATAAGTGATGCTAAGAACTCTGTTATCTCAGTAAGACTCCTGTTCCTTCCTTTGTTGTTCCTTTACCCAGAATGCCAGCTCTCTCACACACAACTCTTAACTCTGCTGGCTGCGAGAGCTCTAGCAGCACTGTTATGATTCTGCCTCTGATAGCCTGCTGTTGCCGTTTCCATGGTTACTCTGCATTTCCCAAATCCTAAAGAGAATGAAAAATAGAAGTTAGATAAAGTTTAATAAGCGAGAGATAGCATAGGGAGAGAGTTAGGTATAGCTCACCCCCATCAGCATTTACAATAAAGCCTGTTGACCCTTTGTGCTCACAGAACACTTCCCGCCTGCCTTTGCACCTGTTCAGAAAGTCCGGAGGCTAGTTTAAGGCTTCAAATATGCAAAACATATCAAGGAAAAGACTTAAAATATGATTGCTTCAGAGGTACTTTGGCTCTACTCAGGTTAATGCCAGTTGATAACTGTAATATGAGGTATTTGAAAACTTGCACATTTACATTCATTGGACAAACCTGAAAAAAAAATGATGAGCTAAAGAAACTGTCTATGGATACTATTTTTGCTTAATTTTACTTCTGATTTGCCATACGGTCCTATGAAAAAATATTACAAACTATAATAAATATGAATTAATCAATTAATTAAAATGTAATTGTAGAGTGAAGTTGTCACCTGGTAAGGACCGAAGTCTCTATTGGTTTAAAGTTAGTAATAATCTTATAGTATTTTTTTTTTCCATAAAATAAAATGTAAAGAAAATAGAATGAGATTGTTTGCTTTATGAATGATTATGCTGTAGAAAAAGTAATACACCACAAGAAAGGTTTTGTCCTTGTGATAGTGTTGTTTAGTAAAATAAATTATGAATACTGATTCCAAATTACATGACAAAAATTGTAGATAGTGACGTGTAATCCATTACATTACACATTTTAGGTAATATAATCAGACTACTTTTAGATTACTTTTGACCTATCTCGTTTTTCTTACATTGATTTAAAAAAGATAATCTTGTACCATACTGATATACAGTGCCCTCCACTAATATTGGCACCCTTGGTAAATAGGAGCAAAGGCGGCTGTGAAAATAAATCTGCATTGTTTATCCTTTTGATCTTTCATTCAAAAAATTCACAAAATTCTAACCTATCATTGAAGTAAAACAACTGAAAATGGGGGAAAATCTCATGATGAAATAAATGCTTTTCTCCAATACATGTTGGCCACAATTATTAAGACCCTGGAAATTCTTATGAGTAAAATATCTCTGAATTATATTCCCATTCATATTCACATTTTTTAGCACACCAGGGTGACTCAGAGCATGAAATTGTCCAGCCATGACTTCCTGTTCCACAGGATTATAAATATGAGGAACACAAAAGCCAAATTCCCTTAATCATCCATCACAAGGAGTAAAACCAAAGAATATAGTTCTGATGTGCAGAACAAGATTGTTGAGCTTCACAAAATAGAGAGTGGCTGTAAGAAAAGAGCTAAAGCATTGAAAATCCCCATTTCCAACATCAGGGCACATCAGTGAATTTCCAATCAACTAAAAATGTTACAAATCTGCCTGGACGAGGACGTGTGTCTATATCGGCCCTAATGCACGGTGAGGAGGGGAGAGTTTGAGTGGCCAAAGACCTCCAAGGACCACAGCTGGAGAATTCCAGAATTAGTTGAGTCTTAGTCAGAAAAACCTAAAAAAAAAAAAAAAAAAAAAAAAAAAAAAAAAATCAAACAGCCCCTACATAACCACATGTTCTTTGGGAGGGTTTCAAGAAAAAAATTATCCAAGCCATCCAAAAACAAACTCCAACATATTCAGTTGTCAGACATGACTGGAACTTCAAATGGCACTGGCTTCTATGGTCAGATGAAACAAAAAAAATAGCTTTTTGGCAGCAAACCCACCAGATGGGTTTAGTACAAACAAGGATAAAAAGTACCCCATGCCCATTGCTGGTCATACTGCTAGATCTTTAATGTTGTGGGCCGCTTTTTCTGCTGGAGTCCTGGATCGTCGTGGTTCAGATGCATGGCATCATGGATTCTAACAAATACCAACAGATAAAAATCTAAACCTGACTGCCTCTGTATTAAATCTTATAATGGGCAGGGTTGATCCTCCCATCAGGACAACAATCCAAAACAAATATCAAAATCAACACAAAAATGTGTCACTGGAGCAACAAACAGAAGCTTTTGCCATGGTCGCCCTAGTCCTCTGCCTAAACCCTATAGAAAATGAGTGAGGTGAACTGAAGAGAAGAAGCAACTGCTCATGGAGCTGGGAATCTAAAGGGTCTGGAGTGATTCCTGATGAAGGAATGGTCTCTTGATCTCTTATCAGGTTTTCTCCAAATCATCAGGCATTATAGGAGAAAACTCAGAACTGTTATCATGGGAAAAGGATAAAATACTGGGTGCCAATAATTGTGGCCAACATGAACTAGAGAAAGCATTTATTTCACAGTGATATTTTCCCCCCACATTCAATTGTTTTACTTCAATGATAGGTTAGAATTTTGTGAATTTTTTGAATGAAAGATCAAAAGGATAAACAATGCAGATTTATTTTCACAGCCGCCTTTGCTCATATTTACCAAGGGTGCCAATATTAGTGGAGGACACTGTAAAAATACAAAGAATAAGAAAATATATTCCATTTGTTGTTATCAACAACATGAAGAGCATTAAACTTTATATTACGTCAAGGTTTTCCAAACTGGGTTCATGAAGGAACTGCAGGGGGTTTATGAGTTTAATGAAAAGCTATCATAAAATCATAAAAATGTTAAACTAAAACAAATACTTTTAAAATGAATCAAAATAAAACACTTACTGAAAAAATGAAATATTTTATTTGTTTACCCACGTCATGTGACCATAACCAATGTCAGAGAACCATGAACATGCAAATGTGACTTCATTGTTAAAATATTTATTTTAAAATCTCAGGGGTACTTCAAATAAAATATATTAGGTGAAAGAGGATTAGATGACAAAATAGTTGGTGAATTTGCGAATTTGTTCATTTTAAATTGTTTGAAAGACAAATGCCTTCCAAAGTAATACATGGTAAAATAAGTGACTGAGATGTGTTCATCAGTAGTTGATGCAATGTTGAAACACGTCTTAAACCTGAAATGATTTTTGTAAATCCAGTGGTCAAATGCAGCAAGACTTCCTGAGTGTCTATAAGCGGTAGGCTATTTTAGAAAGGAAAATGAAAAAAAATTAAAATTCGAGAGAATCAATAAATTATGAATAATTTATTGCTATTGTGTAAATAATATGTAATCATGTAATCCATAAAAAAGTAACTGTAGTCTGATTACGAGACATTTAAAATGTAGTTTAATCTAATTACAAGTACTTAATTTTTGGAATCTGATATCTGATTACATAATCCAGATTACATGTAATCAGTTACTACCCAGCTCTGTTTTTGCAATGTATATTTATTTTTCTTTCCATAACCTGGGCAACAGGATTGAATGATAGAACCTGGCAATGGTTATATAATTTAACATACCAATAGTATCGAAGCCTTTTATTTTAAGCCTACAAATTCTTCTAGACATTTTTTCACAATTTGAAAGTTTCTTACCTCACTAAGGTCATTTTTATTGCCCATCTTTCCATGCAGATTTTTTTAAACTGTGATGTTTATGGATCTTCCTCCGTGTGTTGTCAGTTTCAAGACACCATAGCATTTGGATTCTAAACTTTGTTACATCTAAACTTTGTCTAAACTTTGATTTGTACTTATGTAGTCTTAAGCCCTCCATTGCTGCGTGTTTTGGGATATTATCTTTTTGGAAGGCTGGAAGGTTCAGTTTCAGCTTTTATTTATTTATTTTTTTTACATATGGCCTTACATTCACCTCATGCACTCTTTGGTATATGTGGATTTAGTTGCCATTATAATGGCAAGTTTGTCCGGCCCTCAAGCACCAAAACACCCCTAAATCATAACACTCCCATCATGCTTCACAGTTGGCATGAGTTTCTTATTCTCAAACATACTGTAACGTTTGAAACTGTGGCCAAACAACTCCACCTTTGACTCAATGTCCAGAGTACATGTAGGTGTTGGATTACATCGGATTTTTTGAGAGCAGAAGCTACTTCCTTGCTGGCCAGGTTTTTTACAATCTCTTTCTAATGCCTGACATGCATATTGACTGTTTCCAGAGTTGCCTGCAAAACATTATAGCCCCATTGTGTTATTTGTACTTATTTCTTCTCTTTAACTCCAATTGTCATGACTAGTTTTGGGTTTTGAACTCACGTTTAACTTTTTCTTTTTTTTTGACAATTAAACTTCAAGTAATCCATTGTCTTGACTGTTTGTGAGTGGAAACAAAGCTTATCTTCAAGTTGAGTTCACTCATGTTTTTAAGGCAGGTGAACTTTCATTTCTAAGTTTAACCAGTTTACAGTGTTGATGATGCAGTCCTTTGACACTTTCTGAAGCATTTTGAATTTTGTTCTTGGGGTGAGTTTGATGTGATGGCTGACCTGGAAAGATGGCCTGTGCTGGAAAGGCTTCTCCATTTGCAGATTATTTTATGCACAGTGGAATGGTGGGTTTTAAATACCTTGAAAATGGCTTTAAATCCCTTTTCAGACTTTAAGCGTTACTTCCTTCTGAAGGGCTCAGTCTACCTTTTTGATGCTGCCATGTATTTCACTGCCTATGACCAAACTAGAGCTGTTTATTAAAGTTTATGTATGACCTTCCTCTTGATGTTCTACTAAATTAAATAACTAAATTTGCAACTAATCGCTGAACCATTGATGTAGTGATAAATAGTGTAACCTTTCTACACAGGAAATGGCTAAAATGATTTAAGCCTTACTTATGATAATATATAATATATATTCCAAGTGTAAATTGTTAAATTAAAATAGTTAACTATTAACTTGTCCAGTATAAGTACTGAAATGCAGGCATGTAATAGTGATTTTTTTTTTAAATAAATGACATGAATAGTTAATAGTTAAATAGTTAAGATATTGAGGTACAAGTACAAAAAATGTCAAAAAATTGAAAATTTTTTTTTTTCTTTTTCAAATGATCAGTAAAAGGTGATATTTGCCCTTTAAAAATGTTGCTTGTCAAATCAAGCGGTTTGCAATTTGTGCAACATGCCTACAGTTTAAAACCCTGCCTTTCTAGCAAAAAAAGGTTATTTTTAACAAAAATAAATAAAAATTAAATAAAAATTAAAGTCATAAAATAAAAAACTTGAAAGTTTGTAAAAAATCAGTGTTCCACACTGTTCCATATTTGTAAAATTATGTAAAAATAACAATTTGTGCAAAAAGTGAGACAGTAGAATTAGATTATTTACATAACAAAGTGTTTTTTTTTATAGGTGTTGCAATTTTAAGTTTTTGGTAAATTAAGTAAATCATGCTCTGGTTGCGCACATAATGTAGAACACAGCTAAGTTTTGGTCATTAAAATACTTTAGTTACAATGACTTATTTAATCAATTAATTTTATATCATTTCAACAGATTATGTCCGAATTACAACATTATTACATGATTTCTTGTTGGCCTCTGAACCTCTGAGCTGGGACAGGCCAAAATCTGTAATTGAGAGGGGGAGATTAATGATATCCAATTATAACAAGTCATGCAGCATGTGCATTCACAATGTGTGCAGATTTAATTTGTGACACGACCATATTTACCCAGCATACTGAGGGTATTTATATTTCACATTCATGTCTGGTGCATTGTGACAAGAATGGGCATGTGTGGTTAAAACGCTT
>JAFVLL020007537.1:0-59648 GCA_021397915.2 Tor tambroides
GGCACGTGGTTTCTTCACTTTTATTAATAAATCCACCCTTCGGGGACTTCACTGCCATTCTCTGTTGTCGTGTGATTCCTCACCCCGCCACAGTATGTATGTGTATTTATATCTATAGCTACATTGTAATTTGTATTGTTCCATACTCATATGATTCAATAAACTAATATACTATGGTTTACTTTTCATACAACTGCAATATCTTCCTCTAGGGGGCAGTAATACAGAGAATTCCATGGAATCCTTCCCAAGCGATTTTTGAGTCAGTAGTGTGACTTCTGCATCACTTTTAACAATGAAAACATTACAGGAAAATGTTTGTCTAGGAATCTCTAAGAAGACACAGCCTTTGGATTTAAGAAAGAAAGCTGCATGCATTTTAAATGAATTTAGTAACAGATTTTAATTTAATTCAATAACATGTATCGTGATTTACATATGACAGTAAATCTTGCATGGATGGAAATGTTAGAAAACAGTAACACGATTATACAACAGTAACAGTAACAAGATATAGTTGTGCTATAAAATAAATCAATTTATTAAAAAAATAGATTTTCAAATACTGCAAAACAACACTTTGCCAGCTTTGTTTTAACTGCTCAATTTCAATAGCATGTTTTCTATAATAGTTCTGTGACTAAAACAAATATAAAAATGTTCTTATAAAAAACGATAATAAGACACACACCATGAGGTTGACACAGAAGAGTGTATTTATTGTTAATTAATTAATTAATTTATTGGTTTTAATTTCAATAGCATGTGCTTTTTTGGTGTCATACTTCTGTGAATACAAGGAACATTAAAATGTTCTCACAAGGACCTGGAAGAAGCCTATTGCATAACCACTGGATTATGGAATGATAAGATTATTTTTCTTTTATTAATATATTTATTAATAGTAATAATATAATAATAACCACTATCACATATCTTGTCTACAATATTTCTTATTTAAGTGCTAGTGAGCGTTATAAGTGTTTGTCTTCATATCTTTCAAAGACCTTGGTGCACAAATTGCTCTTGTTTTGTTAACTGTAAAAAACAATCCGGTGGGAAACCATTAATCGCCTGCAGCTAGAGCCTTTATGCGTTGCAACATATCGAGGAGGATTAAAACAAATAAACTACGATGTGTGTTCAGTTCTACATTCTAATGCTTTTCAGATAAGCCAAGGTTTATACAATTATACTCATCCACAAAGAATTTATTGAAGTTTTTCACGACTGAATATTCAACGTCAAACGTCGAACCAACTTTATATCGGTGCGAAGAACGAAGAGAAAAACTTTTCAACAAGGATTTATGACATGGGAAGTTTCTGAACGGACAGCAGATCTTTGTGATTCTCATGGTTATTCATTTTTGAAACGATCAAACAGAAACTGAGAGTAAAGTTCAGACCGCTGGAGCTCAAACAGTGAAAATGGATTCACTACGTGTCTGCAGAAGAGCTTTCTTGTCCCGTGTGCTGTGAAATCTTCAAGGCTCCTGTTTTTCTGTCATGTAGTCACAGTTTCTGTAAAGAGTGTCTTCATCAGTTCTGGAGAACCAATAAAACTTAGGAGTGTCCTGTCTGCAGGAGAAGATCCTCAAAACTTGATCCTCCAGTCAATCTTGCATTACAAAACCAGTGTGAGTTGTTCCTGAAGCAGAGAAATGAGAGCCGTTCATCAGAATCTGATGAGATCTGCAGTTTACACGGTGAGAAACTCAAACTCTTCTGTCTGGAGGACAAACAGCCGGTGTGTGTAGAGTGTGTTACTTCACAACAACACATCAATCACACATTCAGACCCATCAGTGAAGCTGCTCCATCCAATAAGGTAAGACACATTTATTTCTGAGGAATAAAGCTTGTCATAAACATGCACATTTCTCAGTACCATTTTTCTCACATGTGTATTATATATGTGAACATATTACGGAAATCGCTGATGTCTAAGATTTTAAATTCTAGGAGGAGCTCTATACACCACTGAAGTCCTCACAAGAGAAACTTAAACAGAAAGAAAACATTAAAGGAAAGTTCGAGAAAACAGGAAAAAACATCAAGGTGAGACTTGATTTTTGTGACATATTCACAAATTTAATTAGAATTGTCTGATCTGATAATCCCATTGGCTAGCACTCAGCTTCCGCATTTTCACTTCAGCAAATTAACTCGGGTGAATGCAGACAATGTGATTAATATTCATGAGCCCAACCACCTGTTAGCTTGAGCTACTGACATTATGCATCTACCTGAGCCCAGACCTTACAACTCCGAAAATGTCATAGAAAATTTTTGAACAGGCAAAAATTTATAAAAAAAAAAATAAAACTGCATACTTGAGGTTTATGCAACTTTATTCTTGATTGAAAAAACTACACTCTGTGACAGTAGTATTTCAAAAATTATAGTGGGTTTGCTTTTCCGCCATTGCCTTTTGCTGGGAAAAATGCTGCCTGTCTCCCCCACCCATACAAATGATGAACAGCCCCTTGCTGATACTGGTGAAACATCAGCACTCCTGGAAGGCCTCTCAGCCAATCAGATTCGAAGAGTGGAGTTAAAAACTTTAAAACACACCACTATAATTCAACAACTCAAAAATTACATTTAATATTTATTAAGGGGTAAAGGACAAATAAAACAAATGTATGCTTGCCTTTTCTGGGTTGAGTTATGTGAAAGGGCCTTTATTGTTAGGGATGTTGGTGTTTATAATTTGATTATAATATTGTTCATCATTTATACTTGTTCATCTATATTTTTTATTGTGTTTTATTATTGTGTATTGTTTTATATACAGAACAAAAATGATCTCATCAAGAAAAGCATCTAATTTAAAGATGGAAATCCTGCTCGATATCGTCTGCAGGCAAGTAAAGACAATTTTGATCAATCTGAACCATACAGAAAAATGACCTTTGGAGAGAGAGACAAAAACAAACCCCATACAACCATTCTGATGGTGGGAGAAACAGGAACAGGAAAAACAACCCTGATCAATGTGATGATCAACTACATCTTAGGTGTAAAGAGAGAAGACAAGGTCTGGTTTGAGATCACAGATGATCAGAGCGACCGATCATCAGTTTACAGTCAGACCTCCATCATCACTATGGGTTTTATCTACAACAGAGTCCAATTGATTTAACAATCATCGACACACCAGGATATGGAGACACACGTGGAATTGAGCTTGATAAATAGATCGCTGTCTTTTAAAATATTAAGTGAATCTGCAGAAGGGATTCATGAAATGCATGTAGTGTGTCTGGTGATTAAAGCAGCACAGAATAGTTTCTCTGACAGACAAATATACATATTTGATGCTGTTCAGTCTTTATTTGGAAGAGATATCGCTGAAAACATTGTGTTGCTCTTCACACATTCCGATGGAATTCGTCCTAGAAATGTCCTGACGGCTGTTAAAGAGGCTAAAATCAAGTGTGCAGTGAATGACCAGAATCAGCCAGTGTTTTTTCTGTTTAATAACTGTCAGTCAGATGCTGCTGCTGAAGAATATGAAATGATACAGGAACAACTGGATCGCAGTTTTAGTATGGAACAATTATTCAAGTTTCTTGACACAATAAAACCAAAATCCTTGCAGATGACTCTAGATGTTTTGCAGAAAAGAAGCCAGTTGGAGGCAAATATGTCCAATCTACAATCATGTGTTCAAATGATGGAACAAAAGCAAAATGAGCTGAAACAAACTCAAGAAGCTCTGGAGCAGAACAAGAAAGATGTCAAAGAAAATCTAAACTTTGAGTATGAAGTTGAAGTGCCCTACAAAGAAACGGTTGATATTAACCGTGCTTTAGCCAGTGTGGCGATGTGCTGCAGCGTCTGTGAGGAGAACTGTCATTATCCAGGATGCTGGTGGGCCAGTGATCTCTCGTGGTGCGAAGTGATGAAAGATGACCACTGCACAGTGTGCACTAATAAATGCCACTACAGCAAACACATCAAATCAGCAAAAATATATGTAGCAAAGACAAAGAAGGAGAAGAGGACATATGAAGAGTTAAAGAAGAAATATGACAGTAAGATTAGGGATGGTATGTCTTTGGTCAAGAAGCTGGGCGAAGAACTGCAAGAATTAGAGAAAAAGAAAACAAAGCTTTTGAATGAATCTTCTGACTGTGTGGAAACTCTGCAGAAGATCGCTCTCAACACTGATTCACTGTTTATACTTCTGCACATCGAGTTTCTAATTGAGAAGCTGAAGGAAACTGATGAACCTGAAAAGGCCAAAACACTGGAAAACAGATTTTTAAAAAAAAAAACAAATAATGTCTCATCTACTCAAACCCTGCTGACACTCTGAAAACAAGATCCTGAAAATGTTTCTGCTTCTTTCAAAAACATGTCCTTAATAAGATGTAAGCTGTCAGACTTGAACTGTTTATTCTCACACTTGTATTTTTTTCTGAATAATATCCAAATATCCAAACAGGCAATGTACAAAACAACAAAAACACAATATATAATATAGACAATTATGTTGTGTTATGCAGCTGCAACAGAATGCTTTGTAATTAAACAGATACAGAAATAAATGTTCGACATATAAATGTCTGACTTAATGTTTTTATATTGGATTTATCATCTAATTGGAAACGAAACTATGAATCGATTAGAATCGGAATCGATGAATCAAACAATACCCAACCCTACTTATAACATGAGGCAGAAATATATTTATATATTTATGTGTGATGCTATTTAATTTTTAATACATTGCTCTTCAAAAATAGGCTACTAAAAATTGCTTGATGAACACAGAAAAATCACATATTGATGTAATCGTGAATTTATTTGCATTCATGTTTCATGTTAGTGTGCTTATGTTCTTGATTCTGGACTTCCTCGTATCATATTTTGTACAGTCTGTTTTCTGTTCGGGATTTCACTTTCGTTTTTGGCTTAAAGAATATCATTAGTGAGACGGGAGAGAGGACACTTTAGAAGAAAATTTATAGTAAAAAGAAAGATCGATCTCTGTAAAGATTTGTGACGTAGTCATGAGAATTTATCAATAGTCTTCTAAATGTGCGCGCTTTTGGACTTTAAGCTTTAATGGAGTTGTTTTGTGATCACATATACACGGAAGCAGACGAGACTGAATAAACAGGTGTGTTCTCTTTCTTTCCTTCAGTAGAAACGCAGTGATTTTTTTGCGAGGTTTTTCCTTGAGGTCCGCTTCTATTGGCTCGTTTATAGCCTTGTGCTGCACTGGCCTGACAGTACAAAATGCCCAGTGATACACGAGGATATAGCATCTCATGGATAGGCCTACATGTATGTCAATAACAGCTTGTTTACCTCTTAAGTAAACATGGGTGACTAATGAAAAAATAATAATCTGTATTTTATATAGGCCTAGCAACACTACTTTGAAAATTACAATCATGACCGTTACCCACCTATCCCCAAAAATTTAATTGTTTTGCTTATTTGACTGTTAGTGAAACCATTCAATCATGGTTTGAATACTATTAAAAATTAAGAATAATCTAAATTGTTTTTTATTCAGTTTTTGTTTGACAAATAGCACATCAGCAATAATCTACAGAACAAAGTATGAAAGTCTGTGGTTCGGTCCAATAAGATACAAATCATAAAGTGAGGCATTTTAGTGCATTGAGCTATTTTAGAGATCCACCAGATGGCGCTAAAGCTTTTATTTAACTCTCGATTACGTTGACAAGTGTAAACATTGCCTGCGTCCCAATGTGCATATCCACTCTAAATTCTATGTGATATTAGTAATTTTCAATACTATTTAGGGCAGAAAGGGTGGATATGCACATAGAATTTAGGATGGATGGTATGCACATTGGGACGCAAGAATACTTAAAAATCTATCAGTCAATCCTTTATTAGTATCACTTGTGTTAGTTCATTTTTTCTGTGTTTTGTCAGCATGGATCCAGTGGGAGTGAATTCAATAGAAACTGCAGCTCTAGGGAGACCCTTCCAGCTGGGGATGCTGTATGACTGCAGGAGAGATGCTCTAGTTCCAGGTGCTGCAATACCAAATATTCTTTTCTCTACCAAACTTTGACTGTAGCATTAACAGCAGAATAAAAAATCCTGGCAAACATTGATCTCTGGGTTGATTGTTTGAATTTGAGGGTAGTTCCGCACTATGATATGATATATATGATATGATATACCTATGCCGTATGATATTTTAATCCAGTTGCAGGTTAGTGATTCACCTGCTCAGAGTCCTTTAACTACAGTGCCCTCCACTAATATTGGCACCCTTGGTAAATATGAGCAAAGGTGGATGTAAAAAATATATGCATCATTTATCCTTTTGATCTTTTATTCCAAAAATTCACAAAATTCTAACCTATCATTGGATTAGAACAACGGAAAGTGGGAGGGAGGGAGGGGGGGGGTCTCATTATGAAATAAATGTTTTTGTCTAGTTCACATTGGCCACAATTATTGGCACCCAATTATTGCAACGTCCTTTTCCCAAGATTACAGCTCAGAGTTTTTTCCTATAATGCCTGATGAGTGTGAAGAACACCTGACAAGAGATCGGAGACCATTCCTTCATCCTGAATCTCTCCAGATCCTTCAGATTCACAGCTCCATGTTGGTGCTTCTTCTCTTCAGTTCATATTTTCTACATGGTTCAGGTCAGGGAACTAGGGCGGCCATGTATTAAGATGATATACACACATGTCCTCTTTCAGGCAGATTTGTTAAATCTTTAGTTGATTGCAACTTTTTAATTATTGCCCTGATGGTGGAAATGGGGATTATCAATGCTTTAGCTCTTTTCTTACAGCAACTTTCTATTTTGTGAAGCTCAACAATCTTGTTCTGCACATCAGAACTATATTCTTTGGTTTTACTCCTTGTGATGGATGATTAAGTAAGTAAGTAAATTTTATTTATATAGCACATTTAAACATAGCAAAGCTATCCAAAGTGCTTAACAATGTAAAATAAATTTAAAAGAGAAAAGAAAAACAGAAAAGAAGCAAACAAGACATCCAATAAAACAACAATAAAGTGAGATTAAAATGCTAAGGAAAAAAGATACGTTTTCAATCTCGATTTAAAAATGGTAATGGAAGGTGCAAGGCGGCAGTCTAGAGGCAATTGGTTCCACAGACGGGGGGCATTGACTGAAAAGGCTCTGTCACCCTTGGTTTTCAAACGGGAACGAGGGACAGATAAAAGAGCCCTGTCAGTGGATCTTAAATGTCTGGTAGATGACAATGGGGTAAGAAGAACTTTAAGATAAGACGGAGCTTGATTGTTAAGAGCTTTAAAGACAAACAACAGAATCTTAAACTGAACTCTAAAATGGACCGGAAGCCAGTGAAGTGAGGCTAAAATTGGAGTGACATGGTCATATTTCTTTGCCCCAGTCAGCAGCCTTGCAGCTGCATTTTGTACCAACTGGAGACGTGAAAGCGATGACTGAGGAAGACCTGAGTACAGAGAATTACAGTAATCTAAACGTGAGGTAATAAAAGCATGAAGAACCTTCTCCAAATCTTGAAAAGACAAAAATGATTTAAGTTTGGAAATGACCCGTAATTGATAAAAACTGTTCCTAACAACCGAATTAATTTGTTTGGATAAACATCATTCTGAGTCTATGATAACACCCAGGCTTCTAACCCGTGAGGAAATGGAGGGGAAATTGTTGACCAGCTCCTCAATGATATTCATTCTCGTTTTTTGGGGACCAAAAACAATAATTTCTGTTTTGTTCTCCTCTAGTTAGAGAAAGTTATTTGATAACCATTTTTTAATATCTGAGATACATTCCAGCAATGGTTGAATGGAATCACCAGCTTTTAGTGGGAGGTACAACTGTGTATCATCAGCATACAGATGAAAAGAAACATTGTGCTTCCTGATAATATCCCCCAGAGGGCGCATATATAAGCTAAAAAGAAGTGGTCCCAAAATAGAGCCCTGAGGTACTCCACTAATAATTGGGGCAGATGATGAGGAAAACTTGCCTAGCTCTATAGAAAAAGACCTGTCTTTGAGATAAAAGTTGAACCATTGTAAGGCTGTGCCCCTGATACCGATCAGATGTTCTAACTGCCCAATAAGAACATTATGATCCACAGTATCAAAGGCAGCTGTAAGATCAAGTAGAATCAGTACTGCATTTTTACCGGCATCAACTGCAACCAAAATATCATTGAACACTTTAAGCAAAGCAGACTCCGTACTGTGATAAGCAGTGAAACCAGATTGAAAAGGTTCTAATAAATTAGCTGTATTTAAGAATGTGATCAACTGTAATTGCACAACTTTTTCTAAAAGCTGTGACAAAAAGGATAACTTAAAGACATGCTGAAAATTGTTAAAACAACTTTCATCCAAACCTTGCTTCTTAAGCAAAGGCTGAACAACCGCATGCTTAAAGCAATTAGGAACCACACCAGTGTCCAAGGATGAGTTAATCAACACTTGGATACTGGGCCCAATTACTGGAAAGGCTGCTTTTATGATCTCAGGGGGAACAACATCCAGTGAGGAGTTAGTAGTCTTCATTTTGTTAACGAGATCAGAGAGTTCCATTAAAGAGACATGTTGAAAATGACAAAATAAAAATGCACTAGCAGGCAAATTCAAAGACAGGTCTGAGAGCTGTGAAGTAAAAGATAAGCGAATGGCACTCACTTTATCAACAAAAAATGTCAAAAATTTCTCACAGAGCCCTGCTGACAGCTCCCTAGAATACTGGGAATTCGGATTAATTACTGAATTTATTGTAGAGAATAAAATCTTAGGTCTATGACAGTGTGCAGAAATCAGAACTGAAAAATATTTTGATCTAGCTGACTTAGCAGCGCTCTGAAACTTAACCAGACACTCTTTAAAAATCTCAAGAGACACAGTCAGCCGATCATGCTTCCATCTCCTCTCTGCTTTACGGCACGCTTGTCTAAGAGAGATTAAGAGAATTTGGCCTTTGTGTTCCTTATATTTATAATCTTGTGGAACAGGAAGTCATGGCTGGACAATTTCATGCTCCTAGTCACCCTGGTATGCTAAAATAAATGTTGCTAAACAGCGCTATGAAGTGGTTCATTGGCTCGTAATCTTGGGGGAACCACTTTAAGTGCAATATCTTCAAGGTGCTATACAGCGCCTTTGTCAAATGGTGCTATAACCATAAGAGATTTTAGATATGTTACTCATTTCTCATATGATTGTTAAGAATGGGAATTTACTACAATGGCAAAAGTTGATTTGAATCACTTTTATGCTTTTTTGAGGTCAAAAAGTCTCAAGTCTGGAATATTTCCTTATAGGGGGCCTTGGGGGGAAAAAGGTTGAGAACCATGTTATCTTCAGGAAATACACTGTATTTTAATGTTGTTTTTTTTAATCTCTTCCCCAACTAAACTAAGAGAGCATTAGAGAACCTTTAAAGAATGATACAGGGGCTTAACTGGTTCTTTGTATGGCAGTGGTGCTATATAGCACCTCAACCACCCCAAGGTGAAGAACCTATTTGTGTGTGTGTGTGTGTGTGTGTGTGTACTTTAGAGATATTTTACGCATAAGAATTTATAGGGGTGCCAAAAATTGTGGCCAACATGCATTGGAGAAAACATAATGTGAGTTTCCCCCACTTTCAATTGTTTTACTTCAATAAAATTTTAGAATTTTGTGATTTTTTTTTTTTAATGAAAGATCAAAAAGATAAACTTTAAAGATTTAGTTTCACAGCCGCCTTTGCTTGCCAGTATTATTGGAGGGCACTGTAAATAAGTAACCTATAAAAATACTTGGAAGAGAGGAGTCAATGAAATAACTGATTAGTCTAATAAAGTGTTTAGAAATACATTATTCATTTAGTGTTATAAAATGAAATAAATGTCTTCATTACAGGAATCAGACTTTGGAGTAAAGAGCAGCTGCAGCAGAACATAAGCACTAAACCTCAAATTAATACAGTTTTCACAGTCACAGCTTCAGACTCAATTGAGGAGAAATCTAGATTGCTGAATATTGATGGTTGTCTGAAACTGAGTTTTTTAGGTGGACTCATCAGTGTGGGTGGAGCTGCCAGTTTTCTCAAAGACACCAAGAAGTCATTCAATCAACAAAGACTGACATTACATTATCATTCAACCACTAAGTTTGAAGAACTGACCATGAACCACTTTGCTTCTGCAGAAATGGCTCATTATGACAATGATGTAGCCACACATGTAGTGACAGCAGTGCTGTATGGAGCAGATGCCTGCTTTGTGTTTGACAGAGAAGTTTCATCAGATGAGGACAAAAGGGTGATAGCCGTAGAAGTGAAAGCTGCATTAGAGCCACTAAAAAGTGTTTCAGTAGGTGCAAACGTTAATCTGAATGACAATCAGAAGACTGCTGCCCAAAAATTCAACTGTACATTTTATGGTGACTTCCAACTACAACATAATCCAAGCTCTTTTGAAGATGCAATGAAGGTTTTTGAAGATCTTCCAAAACTGCTGGGAGAAAACAAAGAACATGCAGTTCCTCTGAGAGTTTGGCTTTATCCTTTGGACAAACTTTTCTCAAGAGTTGTAAAGTTTCAGCATGAAATCAGCATAGGTCTAAGCACGGACATTGAATCTATAATTGAGAGTTTAAGTACAACTGAGATGAAATGCAGTGACCTTCTGACAGACACGCCTGCTTTGACATTTACTGCATTTCAAGACAAAATCAATGACATGAAGAAAAACTGCTACCAGTGCAGGTTGAGTCTCATAAAGAAACTTGGCTCGCTCTTACCAAAGATCAGAGGAAAATTTATAGAGGATACAGCATTGATCGATCTGATAAATGATCATGAGAAATCTCCATTTGAAAGAAGCACTCTTGAACGATGGCTGAAAGACAAAGAGGAAGAATCTGACATCATTAAAACATTGCTCACACAACTGAATGAGTCAGGAGCAAAGGTAGAAAAACTCAATAAAAATTTAATGCATCTGACAGTTACACATCTGGTCATCTACATGTTCACATCACTGGGCTGGCCAGATGTGCTGCTTTCTAAACAAAAGACCTACCTGAGCTCTTCAACAAAAGAAAATGAAGAAAAAAGCTCTGAACCTGAACATAAGACTTGGCTCATACCTGAAATCCAAAGGACTATGAGGAACAACTTGGAGGTATTTAAAAACTTGATTGATTTAAATGTTAGCAAATCAGTGAAGTTTATTGTTGCATCAAAAGAAATAGAAAATATTCCAGGTTCCTGCATACTGCTGTATGAAAAAATATCTACTGAAGCCATTTGCTTCACTCCTCCATCAAAACCAGACTGTCCAGTCATTGAAGATGTCAGGCAAGTGGTTTTGAAAGTGTCTCCACCATGTTCTTCTACAGAGGAGCTCAAATTACTGTACAAAATGAAGGAGGAGAAAGACTGGAGATCTCAAACTGTGTCAAAGAACCAGAATACAGTGACCCTGACTGATCTCAGAGCAGATACTGAGTACAGTATTAAATGTGCAGCAGTGGGAAAACTCAAC
This sequence comes from Tor tambroides, assembly GCA_021397915.2. Taxonomy (NCBI): domain Eukaryota; kingdom Metazoa; phylum Chordata; class Actinopteri; order Cypriniformes; family Cyprinidae; genus Tor; species Tor tambroides. The sequence continues at coordinate 11,519 of JAFVLL020007537.1, forward strand.
TACACCGTAGACAGTGATGTGACGCGCCTCACAGTCATAAACCAGAATCTCATCAAAGCCAAAGAGTCTGCGATTGAAAATCTCAGTTGGACTGAAAATAAGTGCAGTGTAATTTTGGAAATCACCAAGGGGACAGCTTTTACTACACTTTATAAGAAAATACAAGATATTCAGCAAAACTGCCAAAAGTACAGACAAGATTTCAGTTACCGAATTAAATCTGTGATTCAGTCAGTTAAAGCTTGTGAGAAAGAGTCTAGTGCTCTGATGGATCTTCTACAAGCTCATGATGAGTCTCCATTTAATGAAAAGAGTCTAAAAGAGTGGATAACAATGAAAGAAGAAGAACTGAACACTGTTAATGAGTTCCTTCGGCAGTTACTGGACCTTGGAGCCGAAGTGAATGTGAGATTGGACTCATATTTGTCAGATATTCAGCTGGAGAATGTGTTTTGTTACACTTTCAGTTCTCTTGAGCAGCCAGATGGGTTACTTATTGAGCAGGAAAATTACATGAATCCTCAAATGATAAGAAATCCACAGAAGACACCTGATGTATCATCTCAATCATGGCTCACTGGAAGCATCAGGGAGAAAATGAGAGAACATTTGAGAATATTTAAAGAGCTGATGACGTCACACAGCAGTCAAAACACTAGATTTATGGTATCTATAAAGTACCATGAAAAGCATCCAGGTTCCTGTATTCTTCTGTATAAAAATGGATGTAATGAAGCTGTTTGCTTCACTTCTCCATCAAAACCAGAAAGTCCAGTCATTAAAGATGTCAGATATAGGCAAGTGGTTTTGAAAGTGTCTCCACCATGTCCTGCTACAGAGGAGCTCAAATTACTGTACAAAATGAAGGAGGAGAAAGACTGGAGATCTCAAAATGTGTCAAAGAAGCAGAATACAGTGACTCTGACTGATCTCAGACCAGATACTGAGTACAATATTAAATGTGCAGCAGTGGGAAAACTCAACTACATCACTGAATCTGATATCACGTCAGTTATCACAAAGGTACTGTATGATGTGCATTTAATTATTATTATTATTATTATTATTATTATTATTAATTTTTTTTACTATGTCATTACCCCCTGTTAATTTAATTTTAATGCTATTTCACATAACTTGTATTCTTTAACACAAGCATCATGCACTGATGGTGTCCAAACCATTGCCGGTAGTATGTCATTAAAGGGCAGTTTTACAAGGTTGTCTGTCTGTCTTTCTGTCTGTTTGTCTGTTTGTCACAATTATGGACTTGAGTTTTGTCTTTTGTGTTTCCTTTTCCTGTTTGCCCTTATTTGGTTTTGTTCCTGTCCATTCATTAGGGCATTATCTTGTTTAGTTCATTATCAGTTAACCTCCTGCACCTGTGTTGCCCTCATTAGTTGCCTCATTTAAGCTCACTCTTTTGTTCAGTGCTCAATCGGTTATTGTTTGTGTTACTGCTGTTGTTTGCCTGTCTTCATCATCTTGGATTATTATTAAATATTATAGAGGTTATCTTTGTATTCGTGTATCTTTCCTTCGACCTGAGCCTGTCTGTCTATCTATAACATAAAACCTTTCAATTAGAGTTTATAATGCTTACTTCTTTTGGCTTGAGTATTGCTGCACATTTTATATTTTGATTACAATTTTTAAATATAGCATTGTACAACCTTTACACATAATCGTCTTTATTTATTACAGGACAAAAACGAACTCATCAAAAAAAGCATCTTAATTGAAGATGGAAATCCTGCTTGTTACCGTCTGCAAACAAGTGCAGACAGTTTGCAAAAGTCTGAACCATATAGAAAATTGACCTTTGGAGAGAGAGACAAAAACAAACCTCATAAAACCATTCTGATAGTGGGAGAAACAGGAACAGGAAAAACAAAACTAATCAATGCGATGGTCAACTACATGTTGTGTGTTCAGAGAGAAGACAAGGTTTGGTTTGAGATCACAGATGATCAGAGCAACCGAACATCAGTTCACAGTCAGACCTCCGTCATCACTGTTTATGGGTTTTATCTACAAGAGAGTCCAATCCATTTAACAATCATTAATACACCAGGATATGGAGACACACATGGAATTGATCTGGATAAACAGATCGCTGTGAGTTTGCTTAGTTTATGTAAATCTGCAGAAGGGATTCGTGAAATAGATGCAGTGTGTCTGGTGATTATAGCACATCAAAATCGACTCTCTGACAGACAACAATACATATTTGATGCTGTTCAGTCTTTATTTGGAAGAGATATTGCTGAAAACATTGTCTTGCTCTTCACATACTCACGTGGGGCTATCCCTAAAAATGCCCTGGCAGCTGTTAAAGAGGCTAAAATCAAGTGTGCAGTAAATGACAAGAATCAGCCAGTGTTTTTCCTGTTTGACAACTGTCAAAGAGAGACATTTCATGAGAAATATCAGATGGTACAGGAACAATCATGGAATCTCAGTTTTAGAGGAATAACAGGATTGTTCAAGTTTCTTGACACAATACAACCAAAATCCCTGACGATAACTCAAGATGTTTTACAAAAACGGAAGCAGTGAGAAGCAAATGTCTCTAATATACAATCATGTGTTAAAATGATGGAACTAAAGCAAAATGAGCTGAAACAAACTCAAGAAGTTCTGGAGCAGAACAAGAAAGATGTCAAAGAAAATAAAAACTTTGAGTATGAAGTTGAAGTGCCCTACAAAGAAACGGTTGATATTAATCGTGCTATAGCCAGTGTGGCTATGTGCTGCACCGTCTGTGAGGAGACCTGTCATTATCGAAGTAGTGGGTGGATCAGTGGTCTTTTGTTCAGTGTGATGAAAGATGATCACTGTACAGTGTGCACTAATAAATGCCACTACAGCAAACATGTCAAAGGAGCAAAAATATATGTAAGAAAAATCAAGAAGGAGACAAGAATATTTGAAGATTTAAAGAAGAAATATGAGGACAAAATTGGAGACGATGTGTCTTTGTTCAAGAAGCTGGGCGAAGAACTGCAAGAATTTGAGAAAGAGAAAATAAGGCTGGTGATTGAAGCTTTTGACTGTGTGGAAACCCTGCAGAAGATCGCTCTCAACACTGATTCACTGTTTATACTTCTGCACATTGATTATCTGATTGAGAAGCTGAAAGAAATAAATGAGCCTGAAAAAGCCAAAACACTGGAAAACATCAAGAAGAGAGCAGAAGAAAAACAAGGAGCACTTGGATACTTTAGAAGTTTTTATTTTTTAAAATAAACAAATAATGTCTCAGCTACTGACACTCTGCATACAGGATCCTGAAAATGTTTCTGCTACTTTCAAAAACATGTCCTTAATATGATGTAAGCTATCAGACTTGAACTGTTTATCCTCACACTTGTATTTTTTTCTCATTTTTCTCATTTCTTTGGATAAATAGCATCTGCTGAATTAACTGATGTAAAATACTATGGTGATTACTGTAGTACTTGTCCTGGAATACATCACAAACTGTCAACGGTATAATCTAATCAGACTATACAGTAAGATTACTACAAAATATTGAAATGTATCATAAAATTATGTGTGTAATCATGGTCACTAAGCAGCTGTTTAGGGACTGTATAGATTTCTATTATTTCTAGCATATTCCTGTACATCATTTCTTGTCAGAATCAAACTCGTCCAATCTTGACCCCAGTGTGTGTTGTGTGTCGGTCAGTAGCAGTATGTGAATCATCCCGTCCCACTTTGTCTGTCTCTTAAAATAACCCACAGCAGCTGAAACAAAACCTGAGAGACTGGAACAGTTAATGCTGATGACTGAACTCACACAACTGAACAAAACATGAAAACAAATATAATATACATTATATGAGGGCACAACAAGACCCAGTTCATATAGTCATTCAGATTTCACAGTTAAAGTTGACTTGAGTCAAACTAATAACAGGCCTGATCATGAGTGGCAAAAGCCTGTTTTCCCAGCAGAAGGACACCAGTGAAGAGGAAACTATCTGTTGTCCTGGACTGGATCCTGTTTCATAGATCCTGGTGTGTTTTTGTGGGTCTGACCAATCATTCTCTGGGAATAAAGAGGAGTGGAGGTCTTGGCATCCCAACCACACAGTTTAAATTAGGCTTCATTTAATCTTTTCTTTCAGAAACAGTCCCACTTAACAAAAAAGTTATGCTGAGTTTAACAGAGTGTCTTTTTTTCATGTGACATTGTGGAAATGATGTTTCTCTGTGCGACTCAAAGTCATCTGAGCCAGTATCATCATTAAAAGCAGCTCTTCAGCATGTTGTGTGTGAAGATCTTCTGTAGGTTTGGAAATTCCTTACATGTGTTACTCATCTGTATCTGTGAGAAAACACACGACACAAAAGGGAAACAGAAAGTGGATGTTAATGAAGCCACAGGCTCATGTGAATATGAGTTTATATGAGACACACGTCTATATAAAACACTAGAGAACATCAGCACAGGAAAGTGTCTGTCATTAACATCATTTAAATAAAACAATATTTTCATTGGAGCAATTAAACACTAACTGCTAAATGTTCATATATCTGTGTTTACTGTTTATACATAGCTTGTCCAGTTCACAAATAATGATCTTAATGACAAAACAACAAACTACAGAACAAATAACACAAAAATAGACTTACAAATGTCAACAAATAACTAAAATAGAGCAGAAAAAGTATTTTTTTCTTTGAAAGGGAATCATTTGTCTCATAAACAGCAGTGATTCTCAATCAGAAATATACAAATTGTTTCCAGAGATAATTTTTGCTTGTTTTGCTTTGTTAAATCTTTCAAACATAAATATACATATGAAGAATTCAGATGCAAAAGCCTCTAAGTGCCGTCCGAAATCTTCTTCCAAAATTAGTATTTTTATAAGGCTCCTGTGTTTATGTTCAGTTATTTCACTTTAATGGCAATGAAAAGAACCTATTCATTGCCATTAAAGTGAATTTACTGAACCTAAATATAAGAAGAAAATTTGAAATGGCACTTAGAGGCTTTTGCATCTGAACTAATCATATTTTTTAAACAAATAAATAAAAATAAACAATTGAATAATACTTTAAAATAAAAATATTAGGAATTTATTAAAATTATTAAATCAGTAAAAATGTTGCTTTTGTAAACTCCTTGATCTTGAAATGGCTTTGTTAAATCTATAAAACATGTTTTTAAGAACAAATAAATAAATACATAAATATTACTATAAAATGAGGGATTTGTTTATTATTCAAATAATATTTTTCTTTTTTTTGTAAACAGTGGTTTAATATTATTAATTTCTTGAATTCCTTGATCTTGAAATGGCTTTATCTATAAAACATAAATAATAATTATATTTAAATAAATAAATAAATTCATTAAAATAAAATAATACTTTATAACAAAAATAATAGGGAGTTATTAACATTTTAAAAAATGTGAAAATTAGGGATTTGTTTACATTATTCAAATAATATTTTTCTTTTTTGCAAACAGTGGTTTAACTTTATTAATTTCTTGAATTCCTTGATCTTGAAATGGCTTTATCTATAAAACATCAATTATTATTATATTTAAATAAATAAATAAATAAATAAATTCATTAAAATAAAATAAATAATGCTTTAGAACAAAAATAATAGGGAGTTATTAACATTAAAAAATGTTTTTCTGTTAAAAAATTGTTTAACACTTTTTTATTTTCTTGATTTCCTTAAGTTTGTAATAGCACAATTCAACTTTTTTAATACTTAACATTAAAGGGAATAATTCTAGTTAGGCTTCATTGATGGAACTGTAAGCACATCCTTATCTCATGGATCTGTTGTTTATATGAAGCCCCGTTCATCTCTCAGCCAATCAGCGCAGCGCGTTCTGCACACACATTCACGCCTCGGTGCGCGCGCGCTCACAAACTGTCAGATTACCGGCGATGAATCACGGGCGTAAACCGTCTGATCCCTGAAGTTTATCAGACACCGGACAGGTCCGACCCACGGACGACCAACATGAGCGAGAGGTTTATGGTCGTGCCGGTGGCGCAGGCCGAAGAGAGCGCGTTTGGAGACGCAACGGACGGAGACTCGGTGTTTGACGCCGGTGCCGGTGAGGAGCGGCGGGGATCGGTGCCTATCCTCCAGTACAGCAGAGAACCCAACAAATACGGTAAGACGACTTGAGTTCATACGGTCAGAATGTGTCGCACTTACCGCTCGTGTTATCATTCACGAAGAGCCGTTATGTTGATTATAACAGGAGCGTCGCGCGCGTCAGAAGTTTGGCGCGTCGCGTGAGTCGCTCGTGTACAGTGTAAACAAACTGGAAGAAAGTGAAGAGAAACTTCATAGTCGTTTTAGCCTTAATAAATGAAGTTACACACAAACTAACCTTTGCAGAAAGATCTGTGTGTTTTAATTGTTTAGTAAATTCACCGAAGAGTTTCGTACAGTATATGGAATATTGTTTATTATAGACGGTTTGTCTCTCAGGAGGTTTAATTCTCTCAGGGCCGTTATCCAGCCAACATTTTATGGTTTATGAAACGTTATGAAATCGTTAAGATATAGGAAGGAAATGTTTCCTAAAGTCAAAGTCGAACGGTAACTGAAAACTAACGTTAGCAGAACGTTTTGTTAGCAGCTAGTTTATATTTAGTTAAATGCTGAACATTCAGTAACACACTGACTGTGTTTCAGACTAAATACGACTGAGGTGTTTAGTTCAGTACCTGTTTGTTTATTTTAACTTCCAGTTTAACATTAATTCAACATTTAGCTTTATAAGGTTTATTCTCATTAGTAAAATATCCAGGAAATATCACAGAGTGCTGTTTAATCTAAAATGTTACAATGTGGACTTAGGCTGATTATACACAGGGCAACTTTTTGAGCAGTTTGGCCAGGGAACTTTTTTTGAGCAGTGCTACTTGGGCACTTTCCCATTGAGAATGGGTAACACATTTCTATTTTTTAGATCGGTTGTGGGTCCTGGGTCTCACCTGGTTGCCCATTGACATCAACGTTGCTCAAAAGGTTTCCCAGTGTATCATCAGCCTCGAAGTATTCTTTCCCTTACAAAAATTACAATGGTAATCATAGTAACAGTTGCAGCAAATTCAGAAATTAATATGATATTATATGTAACAAAATGGAAATTGATTTTATTTTAGTGGTGACCATGTTTTTTTTTTTTTTGCGTGTCTGTATTTTGCAGCATATTTATATTTTTAATCTTATGTATATTTGCATTAAATGCTGCTGTTTGATTGTATTTATTATAGAAATAAACACAGTAGGAAGGTTTGTGGGTGAAACTGTGCAGTAAAATATGCTTTAGTTTAGATCCTTATATAAACAAAATGTACATTTGCTTAGTCTTTATTATTGTCATTTGTACTTTTTTTTTTTTTTTTTGTCCTGGCTGAAACGTGATGTGATAGCGTTTTGCGAAACATGAGGCCCTTTTGGTTTTACGTGACTGCCTGATTTCAGGGGCTTGTCTAGACGTGTCTTGGGACACTTTTCATGCTCAGCTGTCTTCATTAATTACCATGACACATCTGTTTGTTTCCCAGCTTAGAGATCTAGCAACCTACATCCGAAAATACTAACAAAACAATGATTTACGTGAGTGATTCTGGCCTTTTATAGTCTCTCTTTGCTCTGTCATTTATTTAATGAGGTTTATGTCCATGTCGATTTAAGGAAGGAAATATATAACCAACTGCATTAATGTAAATGCATTTTAGGGTCTTTCTGTCTGGTGTCTGTCTTTATCTTAAATAGATATGAAAGCTTATAATTGACCCTTCATTACATTTAGGCCTCTTAAAACCAAAGTGCCTTTGATTATCTACTTAAGCACCAGTCACATAGTCTATAAAGAAGTTTAAAGAAGTGTGATTGTGAGAGCTGAGCTTCTCCTGAAGGTCTGAAGCCCTTAAGAAGGTCCAGGTGATCCAGAGACAGCACTTACTTGAGGTGCAGTAATTAAATATAGGCTACTACAAAATCGAAGTTCAACATCTTGTTTCAAAAGTTTTGCTTGGTGTTAATCCCATAAAGACAATGTTAGTAAAGGGCACTTTTGGTGATGTGCTTTCCAAAGCTTCCCAATGCATTGAGCTGATTCTAAGAGCAGATCAGACCTGCAGACACATTAGTGACACGTGAGTTTCATTTGTTGGTGTGTGAAGTGCCTTGCCTTTGGAGAAGTGCAAATGGGAGTCTTCTTCCAGATGGTTGGGCTGGGGAGTGTTGGATTGGGTTACACAATCATTATGGGAGTCAAGAACATCTCTGTTCATATATATGGTGATGCTCTCAGACTTTACTTCCAGACCTAGAGCAATGCTGAGCAATTGCTTAAGTTGCTCCTAAACATTAAGCAATGTTGAGGTCTTGCAGACCCTGAATAATACTAGATAAAGCCACACATCCAAACCCAACCCAATGCTGAGACCTTGTTCTAAATAATGCAGGCCAATGATTTTGGGATTTCATTAGAAGCATATTGCAGCTTGTTGCCCACCGTAACAATTACAAACTTACATGCAACCAAAAAATAAATCCCTTTGTCTAGGAAATTAAAGAGATATTCCAGGTTAAATACAAAGTGGAATATTGTTGATTACCACAGACTATAATATGAACTCCCATAATTTGTGAAAATCAAAGACGCAAAAGTCTTGAATGTAAATCTATAGGGTGATCATCCAAGTTGAGCTATAAGTTGAAAGTATTTGGTGAAAAATGTAATAAAGGCTATAGTTTTGTAATTTGTAGAAGCTGATGTTTTCTTAGGCTTAAATGTTTTTCATTTGATGATGATAAAATGAAGAATTTCTATTTATTTATTCTAATTGTTTATTATTAAGAGACTACAAAAGAGCCTATTTTTGAACTATTTACATTTGATATTAAGACAAATTTAGAAATATCTAAGTAAAAGTTTAAAAGCAACACAAACTATGCATCTGTAAATTTGTATTTTATTTTTATTTCTTTTTTATATATACCCCTCACATGACGTATTCCTATGTAATACAATATGTACAATATATATGGTTCTTAATTAAAGAAAAAAAAATCCATTCAAAAGAGCAGTAAAACAAAATGAAAGTAGTATTTAACCTGCATATTTGTGGTTTCATAGGCCATATGATACTGTACACTTAGTAAACATCACATGATATTTTTGCAAACACACAATGCTGAGTTAACAGATTTCTACAGCGTAGTTCTTGAAAGTGTATTTTTCAAAGCACGGTTCATATGTGATCTGAGACGACCCTGTGTTGACCCTGTTACTGAAAGCTCACAAAAAATTGGTGATGTTAGAATATGACTGGTAGATCTGAAGGTCATGGATGAGATGAGAGTGTGCAATCAAACATGGTAATTTTCTGCTGTTTGATGGAATTTTTTGCACCATGTGTGTTTCCACATCATGCTGTGGTCTCATCTCAGTGGCTGGAGGTCATGTGTTGGAGGGTGGTCTTCGGTCAGGGTCAGAGCAGATGAAAAAGAGAAGAGGAATTATTTTTTTAGCACATTTCTCCATCAGGATACTGTGAACAGCTGACTCAAGCAACCCTGTTCTATTTGTGTTGGCTGTTTGTCTACACAGGTTTCTGTGCACCAACATTTCCAGTTGCCAAAACAAAGTTTCTTCTCTTCTTCTGACATAAACACAATGCGTGCCGTGCAGTTTGTTTCTGTGCTTCTGGGCAGCAATAATTAGCTTTAGAGTTCAGGAGTCATTTGTAATTTTATTGCTCTAATTGGCATCATAAGATGACAATCATGTGACTCTGCTCTTGTTCAGATGGTTGTTTTGTTTATGCTTGTTTGGTTTCAAACCCTGTTGAACTGCTTACGTAAGCAGCATTTTAAAGGGGACCTATTATGCCCCTTTTTACAAGATGTAAAATAAGTCTCTGATGTCCCCAGAGCATATATGTGAAGTTTTAGCTCAATATACCCCACAGATAAATTTTTACAGCTTGTTAAAATTGCCATTTTTAGGGTGTGAGCCAAAACGCGCTGTTTTGAGTGTGTTGCTTTAAATGCAAATGAGCTGTTGCTCCCGGAGAAGAGGGCGGAGCTTCAAGAGCTCGAGCTCTGGCGTTAGCAGTGCTAGCCTTTGCAAATAAACATTCCTCTATTAATACAAGCCTGTTATCTTTACAGAAAACTACTCGGTTTCAAAGTCAGTCTTCTGATTACACTGTGCATAATAAATTCACGTTTATGAATTACACAGACGGGGAGCACGGAGGGATAAAAATAACAACATAGCTGGTCTCATGCTATCACAGACTTTATAAGTCCCACTTCTGATTATGAGCTCGACAACTTCAAGCGATCGACTCACATTGCTTTCATACGCAACTTTTAACTAACGTTACCACATTCCTATTCACGATCATTCTGGCAGCACTTGAAGGCAGCATCAGTGCAAACACACAAGAGACAATGATAGCTTTAGCATCATTAGCCTTACAGAGTGCCAAGAAGCTCTTTCAGAAAGGCAATTTGGAAAACAAACGCGTGATACTTACTTTGTCTGGAGCTGACGTTCGTGCACGAAGCGTTGGTATTAATTCCTAAACATATTGGGGACGTTACTGATTTTTTCCAGGATATTTCCTTCGAAAATGTAATTTAACCACAGTGTCCTCGGCTCAGATGAGGGGAGATTATGGCGATGCGCTAATGTTTATTAGATGCACTAATATTTATTAGTGCATCTCAAAACACAACACTTGTAAAGCCTCTTTGGTGCTGACATTGTATATATCTCCAGTAATGGTGGACGGCATCTTCTCACTCAGGGCTGTGTTTATGCTAATAGGGCAGAGAGTCACAAATGGGTGGGACTTTTCCCCCTCAGTGACGCGCAGAGGGGGAGAATCTGAAACAGCTCGTTTGGAGAGACTGTTTATGACTTATTGGTTTTATAAAAAAATTAGTTGGTGGATTTTTAACATTATAGGCTGGTTGTTTTCACACACTGCGGCCACACAACTGTGTTCAAACAGCTTATAAAAGTGATTTTTGCATAATAGGTCCCCTTTAAAGCTTCATGGGATGCTTCTGATGTAAAAGAAAAAAAAAAAATCCAAACATAGGAAGCAAATTTATACTGCCTTTTAACCAGCAGTATTTTATGACTGCTAAACTGTTAAACTTTTGTTTTTTAATAATTTTTTTCTTTTGATATTTTTTATTTTTATTTTAGTAATTTCATTTGTGTGTTATGTAATTTTTATTGTTTTTTCCTGTTAGTAATGTTGCCTTGGTAGCTTTTTTGTTCAGGTAACTTTTAGGGTTGGGTACTCAACTCGGTACTTTTAAGGGTACCGACCGATTTGCGTCGGTACTACCGAGTATCGATTCACATTAAATCATTCGGTACCAAATTTCGGTACCTGAGAACGCATTTGGGGCGCATGAGAGAGAGAGAGAGACAGAGACATGATGTCCCTGCAACTCTTCTTTAAAACACAACACACAGGGCAACCCGAAATGTTCTGAAGTGTGCTTACATTTCTAGGGTCATATGGTTTCCGCGAAAACGCGGAAAGGATGGCGGAGTCCATTCATAAAAACTGAATTTACTCTATAGCGCGGAATGCCACGGAATTCGTCAAATTTTGGATGAATAAAAGGTCACTTAATTCGAATTGCGATATAAACTAGTGTATGTGAATATTAAAACGCAAAAAAGACGGTTTAAATATGAATTTTGCATGTTCCGTTAGCCTCGGTATGTATGAATCGCGGAGACGCGGTTTTGTTTACTAATTTACACAAATACTGAAGCACACGTGAACTCGCGGTGATTTTCGGTCTCTGCACTACATGAACATATGAACTTACAGGCTGTGAGAGTCACGTAATGAGAATTTTACCGTTTCATTTGAGAAACTAGCATCATATTATACTGTATACACACAGAAACTTCACGGCAACCTGTCAAAATAAAAGTGCGGTTTAACATGTAAGAGAAATATACTGTATTACCCTTGTATTACTTTTGTACAGTATAATGTATGTCTTTATATATTCCATTTACTGTCAAATTTAAATAAAACAATTAAATGATAAAAAAAAATAATTACCACTATATTATCCACTTAATTGTAGAAAAAAAATACAATTATTAAAACTTTTTTAACCTGTTAACCGTCACCCGTCCACTCTGTGGGATACCCAAGTTTACTTCACTATTTTACAATTAAATCCTAATCTAATCATGACAAACTATATCTCTTTGGAAAGGTCTAAGACTCCTAAATAGATATTTTACCACTTTTTTTGTTAAATTATGTAGGAAAATTAGATTAATTTATGACAAGAGTGCACCTAAAAAAAAATCTACATCATAACAGGAGTTCTGACCTTTGTCACAGAAATCATAAGAAATTATATATCAATTGAAAACTTAAAATCTCAAAATTCATGCTTTGAACCTCATTTTAAAATCAGACATTGCATTACCATGGAAATGGTACATAAATATCATGTCACAAAATGTTTTCGTTCATGAATTATAAAAATTTAAGTTTGGACAGTGCACTATAATGTCTATGTTCAAAACTGTGAGTGACAGTTAAGGGGTTAAAGGAATATTCAGACAAGTTTTCTACCATGTATTAATTTTAACAGTAAACCTTTGTTTGTTTGCCAAAAAATAAAAGGGTTTCATTTTCATTTGATTAAAAATAAATAAATGTTTCAACCTTCATTTGATTATCAGAAAAAAATAAAACACACAAGAATTTCTGGAATAAAAAAAAAATAAAAATTGTATTGCCCTATTGTTCAAAATGTTGAAATTGATAGTTTTGGACTTATTTTTTCACTGAAATAAATGTTTTTGTTATTACACAGAGAGTAAAGTACCGAAAAAAGGTACCGTTGGGTACCGGTACCGAATTCCAGGTACCGGTACCGGTACCGATACCGGTTCAAAAGTGAACGGTACCCAACCCTAGTAACTTTATGGTTTTAGATTTAGTTAACAGTAATAACCCTGCTTTTAACATACCTTTTTTAGGCCACATTCTAAGCCAGCATTACCAAGCACTTGAATACAGAAATCCCAGAATGCACTGCTGTGAAAGCTAATAATATACATACATTTTATCTAATACTGGAAATATCGTTAAAATGTTTAAAAGTAGTCTATTTGACTCAATATGCATATTGTGGAAACCTTGAGTAGAATTGAAATTTCCGCAAATGAGCATTTTGAAATAGAGCTACTGTTTTCCTCTTGGAGTCTTTTGTGTTTTTCCACAGCTTTTTTAGACACACTTTAAGCACAATCACTGCATGACTCATCTCAGCCGATCTGAGTTGATTATTCTGTGAGAAGTTACCCAGACTCAAACAGGGTTCCTCTTCCTCTCTGTTCTCCACTGTGAGGAGTTTCATTCCCATCAGCCCCGTGCTAAAGAACAGTGTGCTCTTGGCTCAGGACTCTTGTTTTTCATGTCATCACGCTCCGTCTCTCAAACATTGCTCAGGCGTTGAAAGTAGCAGGTGGTCTCTTAATGCTAAATAAACTTTGGCAGTCAGAATCAGCTTGGTGTTATATCTGTGTTTGTGTTTTTGGGACATAGGGAACATAAACGTTTAAAGCATTTCACTTTTATGTATGAAATATATGAAATATATATGCCTTTCTTTATTCCACAGAGATGTCAGGTAGACTGTTTTACGCTAATTATTCAATCATGATGCACCAAATTTGAATATTCGCATTTATGTGGCAATGGAGGAGAAGAATATTTATCTTTTTCTCACACAAAAACTATCCTATGACTTCAGAAGACTTGAAATATAATATAAATCAGGATGTGCCTATGGACTACGTTTAACCCAGCAAATTGGGGGACATTCACAGAAGTTTTTGTCAAAATTATGACTAGACGTTCCTCCAGTAATGTTAATGGAACATTTATTCACAGTTATCTGTTCTGTAATATGTGTATGTTAGCACAAAACCAGAACTTAGACATCAGAACTTTTTTGCTGAAATGTTTTTGGTGGATGTTTGTCTAACAATTTTTAAATGTTAAAAGCTACTTATTTCAGAGTGTTTAGAGAATATTCAAAAGTACTGTTCCCATAATGGAACAGTATTTGCAAAATTGCAAAATGATAAAATGGAAAGTTCCCTTAATGTTTTCCTGTAATGTTCGCATAACCAAGAAAGATTCATAGAACTTTGACAGAGAATGTTCACAGAACTTTGGCTAACGTTCTGTGAAAATTACGAACAAACTTCACTTTAATAAAACATTCAATCAAAGTTGTCTGGTCTTATGTTGACAACACCAAAAACATTGTCTCTGGAACATTTTTCTGAAATGTTTTTTTTTTTAAACAACTAACTCAGAGAGCATTCAAATAATGTTTGCAAAATTGTAAAATGAAACATTCCCTAATATTTTCTGTAATGTTTGCATAAAAGAAACATTTTTAAAACAAATAAAAACTGGAGAACAGAGAACTTCAGAGAACCTTCCAAAATAAACGTTTCATAACTAAATTGGAACGTTAGCACAACGTTCTCGGAACATATTTTTATTAGCTGAGAATGTACTAGCTTTGCATAGTCCACAATTAAATAGAAAATGCAGTAGGAACATTTTGCAAAACTCCTTTAATGTTTTAGAGAATCAAATTAAGACATAGGATGTTGTAATGACATTGAATATATGATGACAAAATATACGTATTTTGGTTGAACTTCTGGTTTGGTTTTACCTTTAAATGTGCCCTTTTCTCTAGTTCTGCTCTGTATGGGACATCAGTCTCTGTGTTCATACTGGGAACAGATTGTGAGTCATGTCTGGTGGTCGCTGTCATGTCGGTCTTATAAAGTCGAAGGTGATAAACCTCACAATCATTTAGATAAACTGTGCTGCTGGCACCGTGGGGGTTTTTGTTGGCCTTGTGTTTGGCCCAAGCTCTCATTTCAGGATCATCTCACGGACACCAGGATCACGGACACACTTGGATAATCTAGAATGCTTCAGATATTTGTCTTCTGCTGAAGAAGAGCAAAAAAAGCTGTCACCTGATCCTGCGGTGTATGAGGGACAGCTGAAGGAGAAGCGTGCATCTGCTCTGACATTTGAGATGGGCGGCTCTGGCAGAACGACTGAGCATCTGTCATCACCTGCTTACAGTCGCTTCGTTTTAGAGCGAAAACCTCTGCCAGTCTCCACCTGTTGACTGTAACGTGTTGAAAGTCATTTATAGTAATAATTTCATACGTGCTGAATGGATTAGTGCAGATTCCTCACGTCAGAGGCGCAATGGCGTGACATTTTGAGATCCCTCTGGTTTCCGTTTTTAAGCTCCCTGTAACTTTGTACATTCGAGTCCGTTTTAGAAACAGCGACATGTATTGGATGGGGATGAAAATCTGCTGTAATAGACATGCAGTCTGTGTGTGTGAACTAATACTGTTAGTTACAGTTAGTCTGAGTCAGATTAAACTAGTGAATGACAAGATATAGATGCCAGTTTAAGATGTCAGATATAAAATATTATACAATATTTAGTACAAATAATGTAATAAATGCTTTATGGGTAAATATTGTGTAAAATAAGTGTTTGTAAATTTGTGTGTGGTGCATTTGTCATCATTACTCTCCGACCATTTTAGTGTCATTAATATTTTTATTTTTACATTTTCTGTTTTCATTTGATTTTTTGTCATTATTGGTTCTGTGTTTATATACAGATGCTACTCATCCAGAATGAAGTTTTTACTGTGGTGGGTGCCGGTGGTAAAACAATAAAAAATAAATCATGTCAAATACATTTTAAAAAATATAATCAATAAAAAAATAATTAAAATGTGTAATTTTCAGCCCGGAGATTGTCCATTCATTTTACAGACATTTCCATTAACCCTAAACACAATGCAGTAAAGTGAAAAATCAATGTGTAAAATTCCTTCATATTAATACAGTAATTTTTTTTACAGTAGTTTTTAATCATTTTTTATTTCAGTTTTAGTTATTTTATTACTTCAAGTCAAACTAAGCACAAATGAAATGTTGCCTTGTTTTACTATGCCAACTAGCTGAAGTAAAATGAGATCTATTAATTCCTATAAATTTATTATGTAGTATCTATATATGTAGTGTTAATTTTATTTCAAGTAACACATTTTATTTATTTATTAATTTTTTTAACGATAATGGATAATGGCGTTAATTGTCACCTACTCTCTCAATTTTAACACTGGTATCACCATTAAAAAAACTCTATATCAGTCGACCACTAGTTGAAGCATGAGTCTGTTTGTTTACTCTAGAAATGTAGCATGGAAATATTACTGCAGGCCTAAAGAATCTGTGTAAAACCTTGTCAACAAGTGGAAAGTTGGGTTTTGTGGATGTCATGCTGCCAGGAAAGTTTCTCTACATGCATTTTGTGGACTAACCCTGTTCTGTTGTTGTGTTAGTATGATAGGTATAAAATCATCAATCTGACTGAACTGTCATGCCAAACAAGCACAGAATTTCATTTATGTTTAGATGTCCAATTAAATTTTCCAAAGAACATCAGCAGGTGGCAGCACATTTCTTCCTGATGCTTTGTTACATAACAGCTTTACTGTAAATACAGAGCACACTTGTTTCTTCCAGCTTTAACCAACTAAAGTTTCTTAATTGTTGTGAATGAATGTTCAGAGCACACTGTGTTATTTTGTGCTTTGCTCAGGAGTGCAGTAATGTTTACGCAATGCTGTGATGTGTTATACATGGGACTGAACTTGCAACATGACTGTTTGTAGTTTGTTTTTGTTGGAAAAAACAACCACTCTTACATCTCATTTCATTTGGTTAACTGTAAATTACCTTATAGTAAAAAAAAAAAAAAAAATGAAAAATTCTATTTTACTATAAAAACTATTTTTTAAATAAATAATATGGATACTATGAAATACCTAAAACAGTGCAATTTGTGAGATTAGATTTTTTTTTACATTTATTTTTTTTTACACAATCGTATGTATATGTTTCTCTTTTTTTATCTGCTATGTGCACAACACCGTTTCTATTATGGCAGTCATATGTTTTATTATAAAAGTAAATGACATCTGACATCTCAAAACAATCTCTCACAATTGTCTGTGTTTGTATTGTACATTAGTGATTGTGTTAGCCTGTGCAAGATTTTACCGTTTATTTATTAATTGCTTTATGCGTCAGTAAAGTTTTAGTTAGAATCCAGCCTTCAAAGAGCAGGAAATGAGGCCCGGACAAAACAAATCCAGCTTCATAAATGAACTCAGCTGGACGTCTAAATCACACTGTTTCTGACCGGATCTGAATTTGTGAGACTATGGTTGATCTTACCTGCCAGAATGCCATATTTGGGATTAGCCAGTTGGAGGAAGTAAGTTTCCTTCCAAAAACTGAACGTCCTGTACAGTAGTGTGTACTGCTCACTGAATCCAAACACCCGCAGCTTTGGACGTTTTGCCATTTAAAGGTCGTTGCACAGGTGGAACCAATTCATTAGAGCAAATTCCTGGCAGCTTTAATGTTTTCCTGTTGTTCTTTACTCAGTTCTGGGGAAGCCTATCAAGAACAGATGAGATGTTTGTCCAGACCATAAATGTTGATTTCATTGTAATTATTTTGGATTATTTCATTCTACTGTGTTATGAAATGGCAAGATAGCTAAAACAATTTGTTTCAGGTTTAAGTCTCAGCTAGTTGGGGCCTGTTCAGATGGACATATATAGGAACACAAAGTCCATCATAATTGGAAATTCCTTATGGAGATAACTGAGCAAAACTCATTCACCTTTCAGCTGTTATGTATTCAGTCTCTGTCAATTGTCATATCTGTGAGCACACAGATATTGCTAATGTTGCTTGGTACCTTACAAAGGCTTGTTGCTATAACATTGGTAAAAATAAGCTTAAAAGTGAGTGTGCAGTTATATATTGTAGTCTTTTTCCCTAACTTGCACCTCCATAAGGTGTGCGTTTGTTATAATGCTTCAATAAATATATGTTGCCTGGTATCATAAACAACTTGCAGTTCACAGTGTCCATATAGGATGCGAGTGGCATGACAAATTAAAGGGCTAATGAACCCAAAAATGACAATTTACTAGAAATGTACTCACCCTCAGGCCACCAATGATGTAGATGAGTTTGTTTCTTCATCAAATTTGGAGAAATGTATCATTCCATCTCTTGCTCTCCAGTGGGTCCTCTGCAGTGAATGGGTGCCGTCAGAAGAGAGTCCAAACAGCTGATAAAAACATCACAATAATCCACAAGTAATCCACACCACTCCAGTCCATCATCTTGGGAAGTGAAAAGGAGTGTGTTTGTGCACTGAAAAAAACAATAAGTAAATTTACTTAATTTTTATTTGGCAAGTTTTTGCACACATCAATTTTAAGTAAAATGCAAGTATTTAATTAAGTAAAGTCTACTTAACTAAGTTAGGTAAAATTAGCAAAGGAAATAAGTAAATTTAACATGCTACCATTTTAAGTTGAAACTGCAGTACTTAAGTACATTTCACTCTGTTATGGCTTCTAAAATTTACTCAATGGATGTAGCACTGGATAACAACCATGCTATTAAAGCATGCGATTCACTTACAAACATGTAAGTAAGCAAGTAGACATCTTGTTATCCGTTTAAGATAATATGTCCACTCAATAGAATTGCTACGCAAATGAACACAGAGACCTCAGTACTTGGTACACCATACACAATGATGGTGACAATCAGTGGATAGTGTTTGAGCATGAATGGGTCATTTTGAGTAGAAAATCAACTCCAGATGCCCCAAAACAGTAAGTTACTAAACCTAACAACAAAAGCAACCATAAAACAGTGTAAATACATCTCAAAAACAGCAAAAAAAAAAGTTAACCTTATTAATTATTCATGCCCAAGTGCATGATGGGAACAACGGGATCATGACTTTGATATTTACTTAAAGAATCCTTGTAAACATAAAAAACAATTCCAAGTAAAATATACTTATAAGTTCAAACTTTAATTTCTACAAGCTTAAATTGAGTACTAATATAGAATTTACTTTAATTTTTTAATTTTTGCCTGAACTAAATTATTTAATGTAGAAATTACAGTTGTTTTTATGTAGTATTTACTTAACCAAAAAATCATTTTTATCAGTGTGTAAAAACAAAAAACATCCATAAAGATGTTTTTAAATTCAAACCATTGTTTCTGACTAAAATACGATTCCATGATCCTTAATAAGGCTTCCTCCAGTGAAAAAGTCCATCTGCTGTTTTGTCTCACATCAAAAAACACCCACATATTTATTTAGAGCTATTTTGGACTGTTTTGGCTTGTAAATGGTGTTTGATCTGTCCAGATTTCTCTCCTGATTCAGATGATATGAATTTTGATTTTTATCAGCTGTTTGGACTCTCATTCTGACGGCACCCATTCACTGCAGAGGATTCATTGGTGAGCCAGTGCCGGAATGCTACATTTCTCCAAATCTGATGAAAAAACAAACTCATCAGCATCTTGGATGCCCTGAGGTCATGGACATTTTCAGCAAATTTTATTTTTTGGGTGAACTATTCCTTTAACTCTGTCAAGGTTTAATTGTGAGTGATGTGTGTTGAGCAATGATGCAAAAGGAAACAGCATCAGTGCGTTCCTGAATCCCTGTATTTTTGGTCCATTAGTCAGTCCATGTTATTTTTATCGCTATGACCCGATTGGTTTGACCGTTGAATCCTCCAGTGGGCCGTTGCTGTTCTTGAGTTTGTCTGTTCTGAGCACTGCAGTGTAATACAATCTGAAGAGCTCGACTCCCAGAACACTCTGGACATAAGAGCATCCTTTGTGTGAGTGCAGCTTCACATTAAACTGCTGCCTTTTGGTCTCTCTAGGAGAAATGAATGGGCCACATGTCATGTTGACAATGAGGAATATGGAATAAATCATATTACTGATATCTGCGCTGACTTCCTCTTTGCTAATCTTTTATGGCTCCAGTTTGTCCATCATCCCATAGTGTTTGTGCTCCGGACATGAATGATTGCTCAAATCATGTGTTGTTGAGGAAAGTTGTGCTGTTTCTTTACTAAGTGATCATATGCACCATTTTAACCTGCTGTACCAGAAAACAGGTGGAAAAACATACTGTAGGGTTTGTGTGGTTATCTGTAATGATTTTGGTATCAGGATTCTTGTATCCCCTTTTCACAAGAAATATTGACAGAACTTTACCTCATTAAGCCACTTTAAGATAAGTTTATCAGTCAAGCCATTGACTTTCATAGAAGACATAATGAAGCTCTCATTTGTGTTTCAGGGAAAAATGAACCTTATGTTTCTCCAAATAAAATATCTGCTGTGTTAAACTTAAAAAAACTTTATTCTTCTCTCCTAAATGTGTGCATCCTTTGTGAAAAAGAAGTGCACTTAATTGTATTGAATGTGCAATTGTAATGTACATCAAATCTTAAAATTGTAATTTTGAAAAAAAAAAATGCACTTGATAAAAATGATCAATAATCTAATAGCATAATCTTAATATATAGTAATATAATAATATTATATTAATGACTTAAAAGGCCACTTAAGTGTACTTAAAGTGAGTACACCTTCATGACTATTTTTCTTATAAAGTACAGTTATAAAAAGTGCACTTTGTAATAAAATCAATTTAACCAAATTAAAATTAAATAAAAAAATAATAATAATAATAACTTTAAAGTACATTTTAAATTGTAATCTTTTGCCATGCTTCAATTTGGACTAACGTACTAATGAGCATGTAAAATACTTGATTATAATTTTAACTGTAGTGAGTTAATCCACATTACATTTTAAAGTGAATATATTTGTGAATATATATTTTTAAATACTAAATTGCAACTTCATTATTACAAATGTGTTATTCACTAATACATGACATAAAATAGTCAGTTGAAATGACAATAAAATATATTTTAATTTACCAAAAATGCTTGTCTGTATATATGGCAGTATACATTAACTGTAATTCAATAAAATGTACTCAAGTCCTATTTTAGTGGATCAAAAAGCACTCTAAATTTCAGCTAATTGCATTTAATATAAATTTAATAATACATTTTTATTTATTTGCAAATACAGTTAAGTGTATGAAAGCGTTACATTCAGTTTGCAATTAAGTATATTCTTATTTCCGTAATAAGTACTTTTTTTTAAAAGTATGCTAAAGTTGACTTGTTTTTCACAAGGGATGTTTGATCCAGATGAAGCACATTGAAGAATGCTGCAGGTGTTTCTTAATTCCACGAATCATCTCACAAAAACAGAGTCTCTGTTGCATAACTCAGCTGAAGAAATTCACATAACCACAACGTAAGAAAACAAGCAGAAAAATTACAAGTATTTTTAGTTAGCTTGTTTCAGATCTGACTAGATTTATTAGATTCGAATAACCTTTAACACACTTTTCATTTTCTTCTCTAAGTTTCCTAATCTAAACCTCTGTTCGATGTAAATCTAGTCGTTTCCACACAGCTAGTGCAGGCTTGTCTTTACTCTGCACTAAACTCTATGTCAAGGGTCATGAAGACAAAACAGCTCATGACTTGTGCTGCATGGGAACTATTGCAGCCATGCGTTACTACGAAAGATCCTACCGTATGTCAAGTCTTGTATTGTTCGTGTGGAATGAGCGCTCCTTAAAATAAATAACCATCTGTAACCACAGAGATATGCTGTTTGGCTGCTTTAATGATAGGCTGCTGTGTTCATGGCCTTGTGTTTGCATTGTGCACCTGGACGAGTGCGATGGTTCGCAAGCGTTTTTACTGTAACGTTTATTACTCTTTAAATTGCTGCTTTAATGTTAAAATACTTCCTTCTATCCCAGAACAATATGCAGTCATTTGTAGTTTATGCAGTTTCATTTAGTACCACTATTTCTCCAGAAATAGCACACTTCACATGCTTTTTGGTCACACATGGGTTTGCAGCATTTTACATCTGTAGTATGACTTACACTACTTTTCAAATGTTTTTTCTTTCTTTCTTTTTTTCAAAAAGGACACATTAAATTTATAAATAGTGACAGTAAAGGTGTTTATAATGTTAGAAAATATATTTCAAATAAATGCTGTTCTTTTAAACATTCTATTCACCAAAGAATCCTGAAAATAAAATGTATCCACAAAAATATTCTGCAGTACAACTGTTTTCAACACTGATAATAATTAGAAATGTTTTTTGAGCAGCAAATCAGCATATTAGAATGATTTCTGAAGATCACGTGACACTGAAGACTGGAGGAATGATGCTGAAAATTCATTGCTGCATCACAGCAATCAATTACATTTAAAAATATATTCATATATAACACGGTTATTTTAAATTGTAATAATATTTCACAATATTACCATTTTTACTGTATTTTGATTTGAATAAATGCAACCTTGGTGAGCATAAGAGACTTCTTTCAAAAACTATATTTTTATCAAAAAAGATTTTCAGTGATAGTAAAAGGACTTTCATTGCTAATTAAAAAAAAAACAAACACATTTTAATGTCTTATATTGCTTTCTAAAGAGAGGTTTGCAGAAATGCAGGGGATTTGTGAGTTGATAAAAAGTTAATAATCTAATTTAATCAAAAAATGTAAAATAAAACACTTACTAAAAAGATAAAATATTTAATTTGTTCACCTGCATGCATGTCATTTGACCATTAACCAGCATTAGAGAAGCATGAATATGCAAATATGGTATTAAATTCTTTAAATTGACTGAATTTTTGTAAAATCTTTAGTACGTTTTTGTTAGTTAACAGTCAAGTAAACAAAAATCTAAACAAAAATGAGAAATGTTTTCATGGCAGCTAATTGAAATAAAATAAGCAGTTTGATTTTTATATTTTATTTACTTCAGGTTAACATAACAAATCTGATTTTAATGATTTTATTTTTATTAAATGATAATAACCCTGTTGACCCCAGAGGAAGTTTCTAGAAGAGGTTCGTAGTCAATAGCTTCCTTTATCTGGTGTCTTGTTGTGTCTGTGGAGGTTCACACTGCTGCAGGCGAGAAAGTGTGCATTAAGGACGGCCCACGGGGCGGGGGTTCCCTGCTTCCTTATATGGAGGCAGGCTGGTCACATGGTCGAGCCGGTGTCAAAGAGATAGGAGCACAACTGAGAACTTCGAACCACTACTCAAACAAGTCAGCGCAGAGGAGGAGAGGCAGAGGGTGAGACAGACAGATAAGGAGAAAGACAGACGCCTCGCATGGTGAGAAAATGCCCACCAACTTCACCGTGGTCCCCGTGGATGATGGCAGAAAGTCCTCTCAGGAAGACTCGGATGACAACAATGTCCTGAAGGAGGAGGATGAAGAAACCGTAGGTGAGATGTTCCCTCTGAGAATTTTCCAGACTGAATCCAAACAGCTCAGCTGGATCTGGTGTAACGTGCTGCTTCAGGTTAACCGAGCGGGTCACTGTCCGGAGTTTGTTTGTCTTTCTCTCTCTCTCTCTCTCTGCGCTGAGCGAACACGCCTTCTCTTTTTCCTCTTTTCACATGGGTGAGAGGAGCATGTGCTGAAGACAAGCTCATGTGATGTTGTTCCAGAATGTTTCTTGCATCTTTTGTCATTTCGTGAGCTTTGCGTTGGTCATTTAATGCCTCTTTTAGTGCACGTCATCACTGGATGTGCTGAGTGGAGTCAATATTTGTGCATTTATTGCATAAATGTTGGCAGTGTACAGAGTAGCTCTTATTTCTACAGTCCGTTTTACAGCATCTTTCTTGTGCCAACTAAAGCAGGGTGATATATTTCATATGCACGAAAAGTTTTGCTGGCAACATAAATGAATGTTGCAATATTTTAATGCTTTTAAAGTTTTCTAAAATGGTTTATGATCAGACTAATTTTGTGATCTTTGTCTTTTGAGGGCAGTAGGATAGAGAAGTTAATTAGTAGTGTTTCATATCGAATGTTCATGATAAATTCACTGTGATTTTGCAAGTAAAAAAACATTGAATAACCATAATGCTTATTGCAAGATTTTGTCCATATTGAATTTCTGAAGGTCTTTATCATTAAACTGCAGTAATTGTGAGCCTTGTCTTTTGAGGGCAGTAGGAAACAAATGTTTGTAAAAGCCTTTTTAAATGAAACATTCACGATAAAAAGATGAAACATCATCATGAGTGTAAATAGTGCACTTTAGTATTTGGCTGGTAAATTTTCTAATTTTATGATTCTTGTCTCTTGAGGGCATGAGGATAGAAATGTTTATAATAATGTTTCATATTTAAAGTAGCTAAAATTCAGTCAAAGTTGTAGGATTCATTAATGTGAATCATTTGCATTGTCAATCTGAAGTGTTTCCTGTGACACTTTTTAAAAAATGTTTCAGCAAAAAAATCACCTATATCCAGTTAAAAATACTTTTTAAAAAATGAAATAAAATATTTTTTATTTATATAATAACATTAGATGTATAATATATTATTATCCATTTTTGTATCCTTGTTCTTATGTTCATTTAATGAAGAACAGTGGTAAACACAAGCATGGATTATCTTAAACTAGTTATTTATGGTATTTTACTTCATGCATTAAAGATTTTGAAAATATTTGCTAACATGTAGGTTGAAATTATTGTTCCTCTGTTTGAGAAAAACTGATTTCTTTCCAGCTTTTACTAGCACTAGTGCCAGTCTCTGAGTTATAAAGTGCATTATGCTGTGTAATAAGCACAGGTCGCTGAGTTCATCTTCAGAAACTGACCCTCATTACACGATGCACCAGTTGATGGCTTTTCTCCTGCTAATTGCTACCCTGGCTTACAATTACAGCCCAAATTTTACAGACTCAGTAGAGCAACTGAACGCATATTAAGGGTTATGTAAGCGGGCAGTTTTCGGTGTTGTGCAACGGCTGTTTTTCTTCCCCGACTCTCCTGCGAGATGAACACGGACTCAGATTCCAGTCAATGCTATTGATTTGTCACGTTGCTTGCTTCCTGTTGGTTCCCGCCGGTGGGAGTTTAAGACCCCACCCTTCACATTCACCGTAATCTCTGGAGCTACTCTTTGTCTGTATATCTTTTACAGCTGAAGGTCACGGCTCACGGTGTCCACACAGAGCTGATTTCAGGCCCTAACCACAAGAGCCTCCTTAGAGATAAGGACGCTCTCACTCCCTGCGTTTCTGCCTGATTACATATTACTAGGATACGGCGCTGCGGCCGACATCTGTATCCAATTATTCCAGATCTCCACCCATGAAAAAGGCAACCTGAAATTGAATAACAGCGTAACTGTAAACCCTCTCAGCGTGTACTTTATCTACTCAAAGCTTTCAGCTCAGAGAGAATAAATATAGTTATATGGGCTTGCATTGTTGGATTAAGTTTTATTAAACATCATTTTAAGCGTTGCATATGCAATGCTGCAGAAAACACTGAAAGTGCGATGTTTATTAAACTGATAACAGCAGGTTTGGTTTGCATTTGTCTTCAGTTTTCTGCTGATTCGACGGCACAAAGCAAGATGATTATTAAAAACATCCACATCCTAAACAGCACAGCAGCTTGTGTGTATGATAACCGTTGTTAGTGGCCCTAAAATATAATTTTTGATGATTCCAGGGCAGTGAATCATGATTCCACCCTGTTTTGGAAAGCTCTTTATTCATTAGTAAGTCCATACTTAAGGATAGCAGCATCAACTTTTGCACGACATGCATTTTTAATGCTGTGAAAACACAGATGTTTTGTCTCTAAGTGGAGTAGGCAGTGTTTGTTTAATGCATAGGGAGGATTATGAAAGCATGCATGGAAAATAATGAATTTCTACATGGATGTGAAGTGGTTGATGGTTAGATGAACTCATTTCTAAAGGTCAGTTCTCATGCATAGTGTGTGTAATGAGGTTGGCTTCATATGTCTGTATGTCACCGGTTGGTTATGAAACCACGACTGCTTACGAGAGAAAGACTGGTCAAACCGAGCGCAGATTGAATTTCTGCTTCTGAAGAGATGATTGTTTGTGTCAGACAGACCGAGATTGAATATGGCAATGAAAGCGTTTGAGGAACTTCATGTCACTTAAAGATTTATACAAAATCTTTATATATCACTGTAAATTTTTTTTTTTGGTAAGTATTTAATTAATTAGGTTATGAAATATTTTATAATAATATAGTTATTTTTGCTAGAAAAGCAACAAAAATGTTTTTATAAATTCAAATAAATAATACTTTACAAATAAATTTGCTACTTTTGGTTTTTCTCATTTTTGGGGGAATTTTTATTATTCAAAACAGCAAAAACAGCTTCACGTTATGAAACATTTGAGTTAAAATCAAACGACTCAAAATAGTAAAACTAATGTTGTTTCGACTCTAAATTCTCATGGTTTTGGTTTTTTGGACATTGTGAACAACTCAATTATACTTTAGGCCTATAACCTTAAAAACGTAACATGGTTTCTTTTTGGACACGTCCCACTCTATATTTTCATAATGTTTCACATTTCTTCTGCCGTTTTCACATGAATAATGAATGAATAAAGAAGTCCTTACTGCTGATATCCATGAAAATATCTACCACTATAGGAATTATTTCTCTTTTTATTTACGATTTTCATTGAATAAATCTAAAATCATTGCAAAAACAGCTTTACATTTATGAAGCGCTTGAGGTTGAAACAAAAAAACTTCTGATTAGAAGAGCTGTATTGCATGGAAATTGCGACCAATTAAATTCCACGTTGTGTTTACACTTAAAAAACATGTTGTTTCCTTATATTGAATTGTTTGGGACACGTCCCACTGTGTATTTTCCTAATACTCCGTGTTTCTTCTGTCCTTTTCCAATGTAAGTAATGTAAAACAGTCCTTACCACTGACATCCATGCAAATATATGTACCACAGTGTAAATGTTACAA
The DNA here is from genome assembly GCA_021397915.2 of Tor tambroides. NCBI lineage: Eukaryota > Metazoa > Chordata > Actinopteri > Cypriniformes > Cyprinidae > Tor > Tor tambroides. The sequence goes on from JAFVLL020007537.1 coordinate 38,481, forward strand.
AGTATCGGGCACATTTGTCCCAGCTCACCTTGAACCTGAACTAATGTGGCAAAGACAGTGTTATTGATCAAATGAAGTCTTGGGGTTTTACGCTTCATTAGCAGTCCTTCATATTCACCGCTGTTTGTGTATTTCACTATCTGAGGGCTGTGCTTGATATCAGCGAGAGCACAAAGACTCGTTCGTCCTTCTAGGATGTGTTTTGTAGTTTTTGTGTTCCCGTGACGTCACGATCTGCAGGCCTCCCCTCTGTCGCTGTAACTCCAACCAGATGTGGAGAATGTAGAAATCCTGCAAGTGTGTTTGTGTGTCAGCGTTTACACCGCACCCTCTTTGCACAACATCAGCCCCGTGGCTGCGTTTGCACGTGAGAGCAAACCCTTACACTGTACATTCCACTTCATACATCTGATAAACTAGCTGTGTTTGTTTTGAATTTCATAATCACAGATAAGACAGTCTGCACTGTTTTCCTTACACATCCATGTGTGTTACCCAAAAGTCTCATTATTTACTCACTTGCAATGTCATTTCAACCCTGTATGCTGTTTTTGTGGATCACAGAGGGAGAATTTTTAGATGTTTTCTGAGGTCAGTTTATAGTTTTATGCAAAGAACAGACCAAAATTTAGGTTATTCGTGGAAAAACTCAGATATCTGCATTTTCAAACTGGAGAATTTCATTCTGTTCCTCACATAAAGCTATTATATGACTTGGAATATACTCCCTGGGTCATATGGATTATGTTATGATTCTTTTATGTTACTTTTTTTTTTTTTGCTGCAAAAACGATTTCTAAATAAGCATTTTTGTCTTGTTTTCCAGTACAAATATTCATAAATCAGTACTGCAGGAAAGAAAAACAAAACAAAAACAACAACAGAAAAAAAAAAACAGCAGAAAAATAGAAATGCTAGTAATTTCTTGCCTGGACATTTTGTGTTAAGTTTACAGACATTTCCTTCAATAAAATGCAATACATCATTCAAAATACAGGTAAAACGCCTGTGAAAAATCAATATAATAAATTCATGTTAACACGGTACCTTCAGCTCTATTTTAAAGATGTTTTTAAGTGAAGATACACTTATTTGAGACAAAATTGCTAAAGATATTAAGTGAAAAAAAAAACAGGCTCAAAATGAACCGAGTTTATGCTTAAAACATAAACTGGTTTTTAGGTGAAAACTCACTTAATTTTGATTTTTTATTTTTTTTTTCTGGAAAAAAGGACTTGTTGTTTTACTTCCTTAGTAAATGGATCTGGATTTAAGAATTTTTGTTCTGGAAAACAAGACAAAAATACTGAGGAAGAAAATCATTGTTGTTTATGGTAAGGAGCCGCATTTTTGTGTGTTTACCAGAAAAAGTAAAATACTGTATGGATTTGGAATAACAGTAAGGCAGTGTTATTTTAGTTTTTTTTTTAAATTAAATTATATTATTCATATTTTAGAATGAGCTTTTATTTTAATACTTTCAATTTTGATTACAATTTTTTTTAGTAAAAAAAAAAAGCTTTTGTCATTTTTATTAGTTTTAGTTTATTTTAAATATTTATATTTAGGTTTAATTTAATTTAAGTTTTATTTCAGTTTTATTGTTATTTTTTCCTGTTAGTAATTTTAGCGCTTCAACTTAAACTATTTAAAAATTAGAACTAGTTAACTATTTTTTTCCTCTAATATCTATATTTTATTTTATTTCAACTTCCTTCAATACTGGCAATCAAGGAGCCCCAAAAGGTGAAAACTTGTGAGTTTTTAAATGAAATGTGTGGGTAACACCAACAAGAGATGATCTGAATCCCTCATACAGTTTGTTTCAGGAGTGTTGAGCACATTTTTCGCCGATCTGTTGTCATTCAGAAACTTGTACTTCCTGTTTCCTGGCAGGCCGATTCTGGCCTCCATGTGCTGGGGCCGATAAGAGTCTGTGTGTGTTTCCCTGCCGCTGCGACACATTGAGCGCTGACCCGCCGGCTCCACATCCTCTGACGGACACTTTCCCTTTCCCAGCTTCAGCTCCTCCAGAGAACGGCTTTCTACACAAACTTTCATTTTTACAGCCTAAAAGTCTGAGAAAGCAATGGCCAAACATTTTGTATTTTCTTTCAGCAGGTTGGCGGCTTCCTCAGAAGCCAACAGCCTGAAATAACCTTTAAGTTATGAGCATTTAAACCAGATAACAGTGCACAATCAGCCTTATAAATGTGGTGCCTGTGCTAATAATAAGACACTGAACGTCCCGTTGCCTTGTAAGGGTCTGAATGTTTTACAGGCCTGGTTCTGCTCAGGGTTCGTTTAATTAGGTCTCTTTTCTTGTTCATATATTGGTCACGTGATGTTCGTCAGTGTTAGCCATGCATGTTGCATTCAGTCAAAATGCTTCATGTTTAGACAAACACCTACTCCTTTGACATTTCTCTTTTTGAGTATCTTATAGTGTAGCAAACTACTTAAAAAGAGAAAGCATGAATGAAGTTTACTACTTCATGTACTGTACTTTAAAACAGTGGCATTCATTTAAAGTCGTTTCCTCAATGTGTACTTGTTCCTTGTAATGTTATTTATTTATTTTATTTTTTTTCCCACATTAGCAGAATGCACCATACAATTACAGATACACATACAGATTGATTGATAACATGTATATGTATAACTCTTAATATGTGAATGATTTCTGTCTCTTTCTAATAAACAGGTCCATGCAGCAAATGAAAATAAAACAAATAAGTCGAAAGGAAAACAGAGTTATACACTAAAGATCTATCATATGATGCAAATTATGCATGAGCAGCAGAAATAAAAGGGAAGGAGAAAATACAATACAACAGAAGTACTTACATTCTACGCAAACAGCAACTCTGAAACAAAAAACAACCACCATAAAAAAGGGTAGTGAACAATAACATAACAACATAATGATAGTAAAATAAACAGTTAAATAAATAAAAGGCCTATAGTTTTTTATTCATATTTAGAATGTTTTTATTTTCATATTTTCCATTAATTAAAGTTTTAGTATTTAATTGTTTTAATTCATTTTTTATTTCAATTTTAGTTTAAATTATTTTAGCCAGTGCTATTATAGTTAACAAAAACAAAAACTAAAACCATAAAACAATTTTTGTTATTTAAAATGAAATAAACCTAAAAAAAAATATTTTATTTCAGCCATCTGTCAAGGCAACATTTCTCATTTTCTTTTAATTTATCTTGATAATAACAAAAAATAATAATAAATAATAAAACTGAAATAAAAATGATTAAGAAATAGTCACATTTTAAAAAAGTAAAAAAAACAACAACAACACTATACTTCCCAAAAAGTAACTGAAACTAATTAAATATGACTAAAAATAAAAAGAAAACGAAATATGAAATTAAAAACTTGATACATAAAAATTAAAAACCTTGGCAATTAGATGAAAAAAGTTGAAGTTTTTAATATTCCATTTTTATTTATTTTTTTATTAGATGTTTATTTTACTTTAAGAAATTAAAAAAAAAAAATTTATTTGATGGTTTTAGTTTTAGTTAACTATAATAACCCTGGTTCACTGATTTCTTCTTTGTGCTGTGTTAGGCGTGCCCTTATTAAATAACTTGGGCAAGGCAAGTTTATTTATGTAGCATGTTTTATACACAATGGTAACTGAAAGTGCATTTAAAAATAATCATAACTAGTGGATAAGAAATAAAATGAACAATAAGAAGTCAAAGTTGGTGTGAAGTTTGTTCTGGAACACAGACCTTCATGCAAAACACCACTTAGTCCTGCTCTGTCATGTCTGTAATGGATGCAGCGCTGCAGTATTATTGTGTGCAGGAGTATCTGTAATGCATGTAAGGCTGACCGAGCGTGACCTCGAGACGCTGAAAACAGGCAGAGTGAGTTCTCAGCGCACTAAATCACTTCAGTCAATCCTTACATTGCATTCCTTGTGATTTGGTCCTCTCTGGCAGTAGCTGCTCTCCTTTCAAACGTGGGTTTAATCTGCGCTTGTTATTCCCGCTGCGCTGCGCTGATTCACCGCTGCCATTACATCAAGATGAAATTACTCTTCAGTTTTACAGCTCTGGCTGACGCACAGAAATTAGCAGCTGGAAACACAGCTGCTGCTGCTGGACTCCATTAGAAACTCGATTAGAGATCTTAATGAACAGACATTTATGCAGAAATATACAAGGAAAAAATGTTGACTTATGCATAATTTAAACATGTCGTTAAACATGGAATTTAAATGTCGTTTTGCATTTTTAATGTATTTTCTAGCCCATTCAAATAGTAATTCAATAACGAGATGATTTCACTTCCGGTTCATTCATTACACTGGAAACGGAAGGTGAAGTCAAGCATTCCATCATCCATGCATGCACAAAATCTGCATGCTGAGCACTGTGTATATACTACATACTTCAGCAGTAGTGTGAGTAGTGTGCACTTTGAACACAGTCCATGTTCAGGTAACAGTAGGACAGACTGATTTAAAGCTCATCTATCATTGTCAGTAACTCACTGACCCCCTCTGCTGGAGAAACCTTGCTTTTGTTAATAAATATTTAGAGAGATAAGATATTACACTTGCACAACTGACATCTTATTTGTTTTTGCAGATAAACTGTCTTTGACTTTAAGCCTCACTTGTCTTTGTTTAGCTTATTGTAGTTTTTGATGGATGCTGTCTGTTAAAATGCATGGAATTGTTTCTAAGTTTCAGCCGATTTAGTCGTGGATGGTTTCTATTCTTATAATAGAGACTTTGTTGTATGAAATAACATCTTTGTGTCCCGGTTCTTTATTTTCTGTAGGCTCAGAGGAAGTGAGCGTGTGATATGAAGAGCTTGTGACAAACAGAAATAAAGGCTAAAATCCTCAGTATTGGGCTTTAGGCTACAGGACTTCTACAGGACTAATAATAACAATATTTTATCATGTAATTTATAAAAATACATTATAAACATTACAACATAAACAACCACAATAACAATAATAATAATAATAATAATTTAATTTTTTGTTAAAAAGTGTCCAAAATAAATAGTAATAATATATAAATAAAATAATAATTAAATAATTAAATATTACCAAAGTGCCCACTTACTAATATTAAATATGAAAAGCATTGTTATTTATTGTCACTATTATTTATTACTGCAATTATTATTTGTTACTGTAATTATTATTATTTATTAAAAATTACAAATTTATAATCTTAATAATAATAATAATAATAATGCTGATGCTGCTGTCCATATCAAAGCCTGATGAAATGCTCCGGTTCACACTAGGGCTGGGCGATATAGCAAAAGAAAGAAAAAAAATCTCAGTTTTTTCAGAATGTTTGACCGACTCTCTATTTTTACGATTTTTAACTAATCAACTTGAAAATCTAACTACAACACTATTCAAGTAACTCTTTCTTTATTAACCCTCTAGTTTCTTTATTAACCCTCTAAGTGCACCACATGAAGTTGTCAACAGGATGTAAAGGTTAAACAAATCACTTGATAAATATCTTTGCAGAAAAGATGCATGAACTGCAACTACATCTTGTCCAAACTTGTCTTATACATATTATATGTTCAGAAATAATCTAAGGAAAATGCTTTAAAAATCTCAAAAGTCAAGGTAATTCAAATTCAAAATAAAAGGTCTAACACCAGTAGACTATTGTTAACTATAAATGTTCTGTAAAATCCATGAACAGCAGCTTTCAGCCTGTCACCATGATGCATCATACAACATGAAATATAGTCATACTTTACAGGTTTTTTTATGCGATCGCGCTGCTTTTCCATTGTTTTTTTTCTGTGTAAACATGGACGCGTGTCTCTTGCGGTGTCTCATGCGTGAAACGGCTTTCTAAAAACATAGCACTCAAGTTAAAGAAATTCAACTCCTATATTCTTGATTTTTTTAAACATTTTTTTTCTCCCAATTCCATTGCCTGCATCGCATCTTTTACAACACTAAAACGCATTCTGTGTGAATAGCACCTAGTGAGATATATATATATATATATATATGGATCTTCACAGAGAACTTCATTCTTTTCTCTTTGCTGTCATCATTGGCATATTGTCAGTGTCTAATTCTAACATTTGTTAATATTTTATTCAAAATCGAGATTCCTCAATTTATAAAGAAACGTATTAATGTAAATTTGAATTAATCGATAAAATTAGAAAAATTGCCCAGCCCTAGTTCACATTCATGAAGCTGAAGTCACACCGGGGTTTGTGTGTTAAATGGTCTTGAGTCCCTCCCTCCCGCTCACGGCCCCCGCAGTCCCAGCATGCTCTGTTACGTAACACGCTCCTTTACCTGAAGGCTTTAGCGGCTTACAGCGCCGCTGCTGACGTTTGACCACCGCTAGCAAGGACAAACCCACAGAAAAATCTGATGTTTTAAAATATTAATATAGAAAGCCTGTGTCTGACTTTTTAATCACATATTGTGGAGATTGTTTATCTGTGTTTGGTGATTGTTTGGATTTGAACAGAAGTTTTAGTGTCCATTTCTTAAGTACACTTAGCATACGGATAACCTGTAACCTCCTCGCTCGTGTTTAGGTCTAGGTTTAGGTCAGTGTTGTAAATGAAGAGTTTCTGTCTGCGTGGGCCTTCCTTCCTCAGGTCCTGCTGCGCTTTCTAAAAAGGACAGGATTTGGTTAATCTGGTTAAGTGATTACTACCCTGTTCACATGCTGATAAAGAGCCACTAGATGAGCAGCAATTAATATGGCACTCGTAAAGTGAGCAATAAAGCAATAAGCTACGAGAGGCTGTGCGATATTGTCACTATAGTCATGACTACAGGGTGTTTGTTAGACACGACACAGCTGTACATGACTGTATTTACAATATAGCACCACCTCTAGTGCCTTATTGCTTTTTGAATTTTATTTGAATATATTTTTAATATTTTTATTTTTTATTATTTATTTATTATATTATTATTTATTATTTGTTAATTATTATTTATTATTATATATTGTATATTTATCCACATTTTTATGTAAATATATAATAAACTTTAATATATTAGAACCATTTAAAATTAATGAGCTTAATGAGGCAAAAATATGGATTTAATGTCAAAAAAACATTCCTTATACATTTGTTGTTGTAAAAAAAAGGATAATGGACATGCCATGCATTTTGCAACTAATTTTTATTCTAAATAAAAATATTAAATAAATGCATTACATATAAATGTTACATTTACAAAGACAAGCAGTTACTTTTTAAAATATTTAACTTTTAATTTATAATTTATAATGGAAATGCTATGCATTTTTTGCTATGCTAATTCCATTACTAAATAAATATATTAAATAAATGCATTATAAATAAATACATTTATTTACTGTAATATATACATATTTAACTGCTGTATATTTATATAAGTTATGTAAATTATAAAAAGATATATTAATAATAATAATAAGAGTAGTAGTACTAGTAGTGCACACACACACACACACACACACACACACATATATATATTTTATTTATTCTTTTATTTTTTAATTTTATGATTAACAATTTTTTGACATTAAGCGGCGACCCAACACAGTACCAATGTATATTATTTTTCTTGATCTAATATATCAGATATGCCTTTTAGAAAGTGTCGGATTATTATTTTGGATGCATTTCCAATCATACTGAGCGTAGCTTTAGTGTGGTGGCATGCCTTTTCTCTCTCTGTCGCCTCCATCAATCACTTTCCTACCTTTATATCTCTTTATCCCCCACTCTCTCTCTCTGTCTCTCTCTCTCTCGCTCCTCCCCCGTGTCTGGGTGAGTGGTTTAGATCAGGGATCAAGCGCTCAGGGACTGATGTCTCTGGCGTTTTATTGGCAGCGTCACAGGCGCTGATCATCAGAGCGCTGATAGTTGAGCGCGTCTGAACCCCCATTGAGCGCGTCTCTCCAGGGACCCTCGGCAGACCCATCTCACCCTCTCTCCATCAGCATGGAGCCGGGGTCGAGCTCCTGCCCGCGGGGTAAGTGTTCGCTCTTTGGTTTGTGATGGCCGTGGATGTTCGTAGTGCTGCTCTGTTGTGTTTAATGCCATTGTTCCTACTTCAGTTGTCTCCAAACTACCTTTTAGAAAATTAGCAGGTACCTGTGAATAAGTTATTCATCTTTTAATGTTGGAATATAGATAGTAGATTTTTTCTAAACTGATTTTAAGTGCATTTTTGAAAGTTGCGATCGGCTGTGTTGAGCTTGAGCTCGTTTTTCTATAGTAGATGTACAACTAGCCTTTTTTGCCTTTTTAATGTTGTCCACCAGAATAACCTTTTCTAAACTAACTTTAAGTGACATTTTTAAAGATATCATTAGTTGCAGTTTGTATTTTGGTGTTTTAATGCAGTCAGCCAAGAATATAACCTGAACAACTTCTCTAAAGCAACCAGTTGCATTGAGCTCGTCTTCATTCTTACTTCAGTGATTGCTGATGAAATTGCAGTTCAGGAACTTCACAAGGATCTACAATGAGATATTTTGCCGTTTTAATGTTGTTAACAAGAATAGAACCTTTTCAGAAAGGATTTCAAGTGATATTTTTGAAGATTGCAATCAGATGTGTTCAGGTAGAGCTTCAGTAGATGTACAATACCCTCAGGTAGAAGATATGTTGTCTATTTAATGTTGTCAACCAGAGTATTACCTTTTCTAAACTGACTTTTAATGCACTCTCAGAAAAAAAGGTACAAAAGCTGTCACTGGTGCAGTGCCTTTTCAAAAGGTACACTTTTGCACCTTTTAGGTACTATTGTGTACCCTTAATGTGCCAAAATGAACCCTTTAGGTACAAAGATGTACCTTTTGAAAATCAGCTTTTGTGATTTGAGTGTGAAGTTTTTTGAAGGATGTGAGTAGTTGCTAGTCTTGGTTCTTATTTGAATAGATGTGAAATTGCTGTTCTGAAGCTTAAATCATCTAGAACATTTCAGTGTTGTGAACCAGAATATAATCTTTTATGAACTGACTAAAGCAGATACCACTGCGAAAGAAGCACTCAACCTGATTATTTTAGTGTCTTTCTGTGATGTCAAACCTGTGATAAACTCTATCAAAATAATATTTTTTACTACTTTTAAGTATGACCAAGTTGTCTTTTAGGTCATACAAGCCTTACACGTGGATATTTATTAAAAGGGAAAGAACCACCATCATGCCTTACTTGCCAAACAAAAATGACTGTGAAGCATATTTTATTAGATTGTACTGTTTTTAATGTAAATAGACAAGGGTTTTATTCAGAGGAACTGATTTATTTAAAAATGTATCACCTGGATGTATTTTAGAATGTTTGGCTAGTGTAGATTTGAAACGTCTTTTATAACTTTGTGTTAATTGTATACCTTGTGTAATTTATTCTGAGATCGCCTTGAAAATAGCCTTGATGCTGGCACGGCGTTAAAAAGTGAATAAATAAATACATATTTCTGAACTGACTTTAAGCAATCTTTTGAAGGATGTGGCTGTATAGTTGCATTAAGAAACTTGTTCTTAGTTCTTACTTCAGGAAATGTGAAATTGCTTTCCTGGAAGTTCACAGGTATCTAGAATCAGACATTTTGATCCTTTTCTAAACTGACTTTAGCTCATTGCAACTGTATCAATGAAATTTCTGTTCTAGAACAAGATTATTTTGCCGTTTTAATGTTGTCAACCATAATATAACCTTTTCAAAACTGATGTTAAGTGGCCTTCATGACTAATTGCATTGAGTTAGTCTTAGTTCTTGCTTTAATAGATGTGAAAGTGCTGCTTTGAAACTTCATAATCAGCTAGAATGAGATGATTTTAATGCCGTTAATCAGAATATTGCCAGAACTTCTCCTATAAACTCACTTTAAGTCAAAATAAACCTAAGCATCTTTTATAAGGTGACTTTAAGTGACTTTTCAAAGTTTCATGATCAGTTGAGATGCAAACAAGAAAAAAAAATCATGCATTTAAGGATGATTTTTGCTTTAAGGATGCAAATGTTTTTTATTTATCTTATTTCTTTATTTATCTGGAAATCCAGACAAAATAGGCTGATGAAGAATTTGCAGTTAAGAATATCCCTGCAAACAAAACAAACGTTCCTTTATTCATTGTTTCATTTCTGCTTTCCGTTTGCTCTTTCTTGAATAGGTAAAAAGCTACCTTTCTAGACCTCCTCAAGCAACTTCAACATAACATTTTGAGATTCAGAATATGATAAACTGACACTGAGTGTCAGTTTTGAAGGAGAGCGTCAGCATTACTATCATCAGTTGTAGGCGTTTATACGTGTGCTTATTTACTTTGTCAGACTTTGGGCCTTCTAATTGCTTGACATCCGTGTTGGATAACGGGATTGGAGTGACTCTTTCTGCTAGCGTCTCTTGCACAGTCAGCCGGTGTAAAACAAGCTCTCATAGGCCGCTTACAGATCAGAACGACAGAGAGCTTAGTCGATAAAAATAGAGTACCATAGAGACTGTGATTCACGGTACCTGTTAATGCCCTGCTCTACCTGACATGTTAATTTCAGCCTTTCTTGTGACGATTGCTTCGTGCGTTTATTGTAAAAGGGAGTTATCAAGAAGGTTCTTTGTTTTATTGCTGCAAACTCCGACTGTTATGTGCCTGCAAAGGAAACAGTTAACATGAATACATGAAGGGTAAATCAAAGGTGTGTCGTTTCTCTTTTGCATGGCCTTCCTGTGGTGGTCAGATCCACTGGTTCAGTTAGATGGAGCCATTTTCAGGTGTAGTTGTCTGTTCTGTAGTTTAATACAGAAGAATCCTCAGCTGTCATGTCACAGTCTGTATGGAGGGTTTGGTGAGCTCAGCTCAGATCCCCGTCGGTGCTGTCCTGAGAAGAACTGAGACTCTGCTGTGATTTGCACTGGAGCGTTATTATGAGCTGTTAGTGCAGTTGGTATTTTATTTATTTTATTTTATTTTATTTTTAAATTTATTTTTATTTTATTTATTTTGTTCTGTTTATTTTACTTTATTTTGTTTTATACTGTTTTTAAGTGTATATATTTAATTTTCATTCATATTTCATTCGGTTTTATTTTGATTTGTATTTTTTCATTTATTTTATTTTTATAAATATATATTTTTAATTGATTCTGTTTATTTGTATTTTTTTTTGTATTTCTGTATTTTGTTTTATTTTATTGTTGTTTTGTACAGTTTTTAATTGTAATTTATTTTGTTATTTTATTTGTATTTGCGTTTGCATTTTATTTTGTTTTACTTAAAATTTTATTCAATTTTTATTTTGTTTTGTATTTTACTTATTTAATTTTTTATTTTCCTCAACTATGTGAAAAATATGACTCGACCCCTTATAATTTTTTATCATCCAGCAGGTGAAAATGGTGTACCTGATCATGTGTTAAATTAACAAGACTGATGAACATTACCTCAAATCATGTGTCCGCTGCTGCAGAACAACTTAGAGATTTATGTAGATCGCTTACATGAGTAAATAAATGTTTGTGTGGTGCCAAAGGCGTGATTTTGGCCGTCTATGACATTGTCACTTGCAAAAGAAGGGTCACTTTTATTAGGATCAGTTGATTGTCATTGTTGTCACACCAGCATCCGGTTTAGTCTCAGTGGTTAAGGAGGCTGAATTCTCAGTGAGATTATTGCTATATTTGATCTTTGACTTCTATGATGTCTGCAATTAGAGTGTTTGCAAACATTCGGACAAAGCACCTCCTCTGTCATGCCTGGTAAAGGAATCGTCTTTAGCCAAGAACATGCAGTGCAGCGCTGCTGATCGGATGAACTCCATGATCTTGTAGGTAATTTTGGCCTGTACCATCAGAGCTGTCTGGTTCTGCTACGGTTTAAACTCAGACTGATTGTAATGGAACTATAAAAGTTTCCTGACTTTCCAGCTGCTGTAGATTTTATGGCAGCTTGGCATGGCGTATTTGGCTAGCTCATGCAGTGTTAAATAAAAGGTTATTTAGATTGTTACTTAGAATTGCACTTTTTTTCTCTGATCGTGCAAATCTTCAGCAACATGTCCTCAGCAGATATGGGAAAGATAATTTTCCTTATTTGTATTTTTGTCTTGTTTTCTAGTAAAAATATATACACATCCTTTAGAAGAGAAGCAAAAAATTTTAAGCCATGTTTAAAAATGTTTATTGAATTTATTTTAAAAATATGATGTATTTTAATTAATAAATTACATAATTAACTGATTAATTTTGGGTCTGTTTGTTTATTTTGCATTTATTTTTAAAATTTATTTTTTGCCAACTTTTTTTTTTTTTTACATTCGTCTTTAAACAAAATTTGCTGAGGTTTAAAACAACAAAAAATATCATGCATTTTACATTTGTGTGAGTTTGTAACTTTAGCTTGCTTTAAGAATGTAAATATTTGTTGTTAATGGGTTTTATTTATTTAGGCCTATTTTAATTTATATTTTTTTAAAAATCCCTGGAAAACCAGCCAAAATACTGATTAAGAACTTGGAGAACTTGCATCAAAAGCTATTTTTGTGCAGGAGCCAAATGTCCATCCCGTTTATTCATCGTTTCTGTTCTGCTTTCCATTTTGCGCGCTCATTCATTTTCCATGCGTGTTTCTCTGGAAGAAGGGAGCACATTGTGTGGTGTTTGAACAGTTGAATAAAGGACTGTGACGTCTGCAGTGATATAATCTGTAATCTAGGTCGTTTTGATGAAAGTGGATCACATCTCGTGAGATTTGGCATTACTGTATCAAGTGTCTGTTGTCATAAATGCACATGTGAATGTGAACAGTATATAATAATGATAGTCCAAAGCTAAACCATTCAAGGGGGTAAATGGATAAACACTTTATAATTTACAAATCAAAAGTTCAAGTATGACTTTTGTTGTCATAATCACATTCTTCATAAATCTGTCAATAAAAGTGGCAAAGGCTTGAGCCTTTTGATGAAAAAAAAAAAAGATGTTTCTATCAAGTACTAATCAATTGATGTTTTTTTTTTTTTGTTTTTGTTTTTTATAGTCAACGTGAAATCAAAGTTTGCTGTTTACCTTTTACTTTCCCTAGAAATGTTGAAAAGAACAATTGTAAATCATGAATGCAATGTAAATCACTTTGGATAAAAGCATCTGCCAAATGCATAAATGTACATTCTTAAAGGAATAGTTCACCCAAAAATGACAATCTACTCACCCTCAGGCTATCCAAGATGTAGATGAGTTTGTTTCTTCCTCAGATTTGGAGAAATGTAGCATTGCATCTCTTGCTCAGCAATGGATGCTCTGCAGTGAATGGGTGCCGTCAGAATGAGAGTCCAAACAGCTGATAAAAACATCACAATAATCCACACCACTCCAGTCCATCAGTTAACATCTGGAGAAGACAAAAGCTGTGTGACTGTAAAAAACATACAAACAAACGAACAAAAAACATCAAGACATTGCTAAAAGGAGTCCTCTATTCATAATATTGCTTTCTACAGTGAAAAAGTGGTTTTGTGGTCTGAATCTGGAGAGGAGTCTGCACAGATCAAACTAAGTTTACAAGCCAAAACCGCTCTAAAGGATATGTGAGTGGATTTTGATGTGAGAGACAACAGGGGATGGACTTTTCACTGGAGGAAGCATTATTATGGATTTTGGACTCAAATTTTGTACATATTCAGCAAATTTTCATTTACCTACTTGTCCTTTAAAAAAGGTTTAGAACAAATTTTGACCTTCTGTAAGTCTGTAGAGTTGCTCACAATTTCATACAGTTCCAGAGATAATAAAGAATGACTGAAACCCTTTGAATCTAAAGGTTCATATGGTCTGAAATGCTCATTTGATTCACGCTTGTTTCTGATCAATAGTGTGGTATTTGAGATTTCAGAGATCTCATGAATATTTGGGAGCATATTTAACAAAAATCAGTGCTGAGAACGTTTTGCTTTCAACTATCTAGTTTTTTAAATGTTTTTTTTTTTTTCTTGGTTATGTGAACTTTACAAACAACATTAAGGAAATGTTCCATTTTAGAATTTTGCAAACGTTGTTACTTTTGAATGTTTTCTAAACCATCTGAAACTAGTAAGTAGCAACAGTTTAGCTGGATGTTTGTTCCAGAAAAACATTACATAAGCAATGTATAAATAATGTTTTGCTGCTAACGCTTTGAGAATGTTGTCTATTAACCTATTAACCTTGCCAGAAGGTTCCCTGTACGCTGGGGTTCATCTGTCGTCTAAGGGCTTTATATCTTTTCAGTGTTTATTGCTTTGATTCTACTGTACATAGTTAACATAGTTAAACACCTCAGCCAGGTGTGTACCATCTTAGCCAGCATGTTTTGTTCTGGTGGAGTTGTAGAACTGGAGGTTGTGGCTCAACCAGTAGAAACTTGATGCAATGAAACACACTTGCTGATTAAATGCATGTAAACGTGTTTTAAATAAAAGTGTCTGTCAAATGCATTCATATAATGTCATAAATTAGTGTATATTTTGTGTGAGCTGTAACTTCAGCATCACTTTTAGTACTGTTTCTTCTGGAAATAGCATAAATATGTGCACCAAACAGTTTGAACTGGTTTCAAACCAGTTTGCAAATGCACTATTGTTTCAGGCTGTATGAAAAATGACTCATATGCACTTTAGAACATCTTGTGGTTTCATTGCGTAATCATACATTTACATTTATGCATTTTGCTGATGCCTTTATCCAAGAAACGAGAGAGAAACGAGCCAACAATAATCATAACATATAATGCCAGGTTTATTAGACAAGCACAGATTCTGATGAATTTTTAAGATGGAAATTAGCCATATTTGTAGTTTCCAAAAGCTTTTTTTTTTTTTTTTAAGTTTACCATTAAACATATTCTTGGACTTTGCTGTTTACAAAGTTAAACTGTTCAAACTTATTTTATTCAGCATCTGTGGCGTAGCAAAAGTTTAATCTAAGAAACTCTTGGAAGAGTGTCTCGTTCTAAATCTGAATTATATGCTGCATTAAAATTATAGGTCTGAGGAAATGAATAAAGCGATGTAATCTGAAAATAAATCCTATAGTGATGCAACCCAGTCCAGATGTTTATTTAAATCACTGCAATTTAGCATCTATATATAAGCACAAACCCCGGCGGATCAGTGAGCGAGCGCCGTCCACCTCTGAGTAATTGCATGTTTTCAGCTATACGTTTGAGCTTTTATAAGTGCTTCAGTGACAGCACACCATATGCCATCAGACTGTCTGAACGTCACAGAGTTTGACCAGTGAACCGGAGGACATTGATCACCATCATGCTCTAATTAAAGGAAAATCATTACGTCTGACCGGCGGCAATGATAGGAAGTCTGCACTTTCCTAATTTACCCAACAGACTACACATAACAGACCATAAACGCCTCTCGCTTCACAAGCAAACAGCATTTTACTGGCAAATCTCCTGCAATCACCTGTAATCATGTCTTTTTTAATCTTTCTCTCTTGTTCTGTTGCTCTCTCCATCTGTCTGTCTGTCTATCATTCTGTCTGTGTATAACAGGTGATGGAAACCCAAGGGAAAGCAGCCCGTTCATTAATAACACAGATGATAAGGGAACTCTATATGATGGGAAAAACATGGCACTTTTTGAGGTACTGTATCTTTAAACTTCATTTCAGTATTGCTGAATAATAATATGTTTTGCATGTTTTTTTTTTTACTAACATAATAAAATAATAAGATTAAAACTGTTTTAAAAATAAGAAATTGTATCAAGTTGAACTTTATTTCAGGATTTTTTTTTTTTTTTTTCCTGGTGATTTCTTTGCATTTGGCTTTTTCTATGGAAATGTTACACATTTATTCTCAAATGTTCATTTCAGTAATTTCTTTGACAATTTCTTGACCGTTTTTTTTTTTTTTTTTTTTTAAATTTTCATTAGATTCTTTTATTTTCAATTCTAATTAAAATGGTAAAATACTAATTAGTATTTGCTAACTAAAATTCTAAAATAAAGTTCTAATAACTAATGATTCAATAATAATTTTTAATAGTACTTTTCAAATTAAGTAATATAATAATATAACTAAAATATTTATTTTTGCATTGCAGTAATGTGAATTTTGGTGGAAAATGAACTGAAATAATATCATAATGCAAAAATATTAATAACAAAAAAGGTCATATTGTTTTTATTAAGCGAAATATAAACACTACATGTATTTGCATTATGATAACAAGATTTTTGGTAGAATAAGACCTAAAATAATGTCAATATGCAAAAATATTAATAGCCAGTAACAAACACACAAACTGGCGTACTTTTTCTTTATGCAAAATATCTTTTTTCATTCTTTTAATTTTAGGGTGAAATAGGTTTCGTGATATTTCTGTTATTGCATTCAAGTCTGAACAATCTTTTGTGTTTATTTTCAAGCCATCATGGCTTTTCTCTTCTCTGTTTTCCACATTCTCGTTTCATGTTTATGACCACAAATAAAGTAATTCATGGGTCATGAAGTTTATTTTTGTGTAATTTTATGATTTCGGACAGACAGAGCTGTTATTACATCCTTTGATTTTGGTGCCTGCATTTATTTTTACCCTTCAAGACATTGTCGAGGTTTGAAACGAGTCGTTTGTGTTTGCTGGTTTACAGTTTTTCATCAAATCCATGACTTTTACCCTTTCAGGAGGAGATGGACAGCAATCCCATGGTGTCCTCGCTGCTCAGCAAACTGGCCAACTACACGAACCTCACGCAGGGCGTCAGGGAACACGAGGAGGCCGACGAGGATGAAGGTGCCAAGAAGCAAACAGTCAAGGTAACAGACTGGGAGCCGTTACACATCATCAAAACATTTACATGACTGTAGCCCAAGTTATCAGACCCATTTCCTTTCAGTTTGGCACTAGAGAACCGACTAAACTCATTTTCTCTGCAGACGTGAAGTTATGTGAGTGAGAGACACATGTGAAGCCGAGCTTTCTGTAGGATGTTTGAGCTTTGTGTCTGTGTACTCTAATCTAAAACAAATCGGACACACATTCTCTACATTCTTTAGCCTTTGTTGAAAATACGACAGGAAATTAATACAGGTCAGATCGTTTGGAATGTCTGATCACGGAAACATATCGGAAATGACCTGAACTTCTCATAGTTACTTTGTTTTTCACCATTCAGGAAATGCAATAAACCTTAGTCTGAACCAGGGTTATTATAAGTTAGCTAAACCTTAAATCTTTTGAAAATGTTTAGGGTTCCTGATTTGGTTATATTTGGTAATGATAGTTTTTGATTTTTAGTTACAGGTTCTTCAGATCAGTGTTTTGTTTTCCGATTTCTATAAAGCATCAGCACACAAAGTCAACAAAAAAAACTGATATTATATTTAAAAAAAACCTTTAAATTGTGTTATTTCAGCTAGTTGAAGAGGCAACATTTCTTATTTTCATTTAGTTCAATTTTATTCAGTACTAAATGAACTAAAAATAAAATAAAAAGTAATAAACATATTTTTTAAAACAAAAAACAAAACTACTGAACATTATTAGGTTCTTACATGGTTAAAAATATGGTTCTTTGAAGATTAAAAAATATAGTTTTTGATGTTTCATTGCAGGTTCTTCAGATCAGTGTTTTGATTTCTGATTTCTGTAATTCATCATTACACAGAATTAACATCGTTAACTAAAACTAAAAACTTTTTACTTGAAATAATAAAAAAATAAATATAAAATAGGTAACATTTTGTCTTGATGTACTCAAATAACTAAAACTAAAACTGAAATATCAATTAATAAAATTAGACATGTAAAAAAAAAAACTAATAAAAATGACTAAAACGCACAACTAAAATTTAAATGAGAACTGAAAAAAAAAAAATATATATTAATAAAAATGATTAAAACGTGTAACAAAATTACTAAAACAACTAACTAACTAAAAAGTTGGTATGCCATAACACAGAACTGTATTTCTCTCTCAGCCTCGTTTTATTCACATTAAATTAAATATGACGTCTATTGCAATGATTTTTCTTTGATTTCCATTTCAAGCCCAGCGGGCATCAACTTTTTGAGTTCTTGTGGTTATTGCTGACAGTCAGTAAAAATGTTGAAGCAATGGCCAAGCGATACCCACAAACCACAGTCCCCAGCCAGTCTCCCCGTCACCGGACATCTATCTGTGATTGGACAAACACGCTCTCATTAGTCCTGAGACGACGGGCGTCAGATGCTCAGACTGCGTGAAACTGAGCAATTCATCCAAATTTTGTTCTCTGCATCACGAAAGATCTCGGAAGCTCTTGGGTTTTTATAATGTTCAAGTGTTAATTACTGAAGTTCGGTCATATAGTGTGTTTGACTGAAGCCGAGTCCAGCAGGAACTGTCAAGAGCCGTTCATCTCACCGCGGTATGCTTTTATAAGTACATGCATTTATATTTTTTTGATCGTGCACAGGTTGGTTATGATTTAGTTGTGACTTGTGTATGAAGATTGAAACAATCAATCAGAATGACTAGAGTGTTAATGTCAGTGTTGGATCGTTTATGATTTGGATGGACAGCATGGATTTTGTCTCTTGTATAGCTATAGCTTCCATTTAAACTTTAATTGTCCATTTAGATGAATGAGATCTATTTGCATTTCATAAATGATGGTTGATGTTTTTCTTGTTTTAATTGTTGAAGAATTAAACATATATAAATGATACTAAAATAACACTGCTGCTACATGTGTGTGTGTTTTTAAAAACTACACTCTAAAAAATGCTGGGTTAAATATGGACACACCCAGGAATTGGGTTGTTTTCAACCAACAGTTGGGTTAAATGTTTAACCCAAACTTCTGGCCAGTAACCCAACCGCTGGGTCAAAACAGCCCAATCGCTGGGTTTGTCCATATTTTACCCAGCACTGGGTTGGATTTAACCCAGCATATTTTAGAGTGTAAAGAATACAAAGTTCTTTGTGGCATTAGTGTGCAAAACAAGATATTCATTTTTAGATTTTCTGCGTGAATATTGCGTGCATGTGCGACCATTTCAAGCATGCGTTTCTCATGCCGTCTCTTCTGCCGTGTGTTTGTGTGCAGAGTCCACAGATGGGGACGTTTATCGGGGTCTACCTGCCCTGCCTGCAGAACATCCTGGGAGTGATTCTCTTCCTGCGAATGACGTGGATCGTGGGAACGGCGGGAATCCTGGAGTCCTTCATCATTGTGTCCATGTGCTGCTCATGTGTAAGTCCAAACCGCACGACTGTACGAGTGCATGGGTTCAGGGGTGGCTGATCCTGCCTCGGTCCTCTTTCATCTGAACTCACACGTGTGTAATCTCCTGTGCTCAGAGGTCTCTAACACCGCTGCTTATTTATAAACCACAGCGGACAATGGGATCAAGCATCTAATTCACCTCAACCTTCACTTACTAGTGTCATTATACATTTCCGGCGATTGTGTCACAGTCAGGATTGAAAGGTTTTGCTCATTCAGGAACCGTCAAGATCTCAGTGCTGCCAGTTTATGCAGCGTCTATTAGAGATAAATGACTGATAGAGAGAGACGTTTCTAAGTGTGATTGAACTTTGCATTGAGGAGACGTATTTACTTCCTCATTTAGGAAGGTAAATCAATATCAACGCTGTGTTTGCAGCCTGTTTTTCTTCCTTAATGTGACACATTATTGAGTGGAACAGGATGTTCAACAGAAGTGAAAAATGCAGGACTGCTGGACCTAATGGAGTTCATTTGGTATTGATTGGATGCTGAAAAATTTTTCTTTGATAAATGTTAAAAGATGAAAAGATTACAATGTGCAGCAATAAATATCAACTTGAATTTAAGAGCAGATTTTTCGTGCCAATTTTTGAGTTTCCAGAAAAATATGTATGTATATATATATATATATATATATATATATATATATATAAACATAAAATAAAATAAAATAAAATATAAAAATTTTATTTATTTTTATTAATTTTTTTTTATGACTGTTAAAAAAGTCAAAAAGGGAATTATAAAAGGTTACAATGTGCACCAATAAATTTCAGATTTTTAATGGCAATATTTTAGTTTGCATATTTCAAATAAGTAAGCAAGTAAATAAATATAAATATTCTTTAAAAAAAAAGATGTATACATCTTTGAAATAATAATATAAATAATTAAATAATTTGTTTTTAACAAACAGCTACCCATTTTAAGCATTTTTTTCCTTCCATTTTAATATTATAAATCATATAATTATTTAATATAAAACATAAAGTTTAAATTAAGTGAAGTTTAATGGTATTATTAAGGAGGAGGGGAAACTTATGTCACTGTTTATTTCTAAACCATTCTTGCATAATCTTAAAGCCCTTTCACACATACAGACTTTTCCGGAAAATTACCGGTAAATTGCCGTAAAGAGATCATGTGTGAACAGGACCTTTTTAAAAATACCGGTAAATTCGTAACGGCAATTTACCGGCATGAGAAGTTGTAACGTTACCAGTAAATTGCCGGAATTCTGCTGTGTGTGAACGCAGAAGGAAAATTACCGGTATGAGCGCGTACGAGTTCAGAACGTGCTGACGTAAAACGTCTACTCCGGGCCAATCATAACATTCTGACACAGATGACGCATTCACTCCACACTTTCCCATGTATAATCCGCCCATGTCCGTCGCACAGACCTCTGTGTAGCCTATACACATGTGTTTTCTTTCTCAACTGTTCACATTTATTTAAAAAACCCGGATACTCGCCAGGACGGCCATTTTTGCGTAATTTTTTCATGTACGAACCCTAATAAAAGCAACTGATGCACGCTGTTAATCACTTAAGCTGGCCCACCAATGTGATCGGCTGAATGCTTCTTTACCTCTCCCTCCTCTAATCATATGCCGGATCCATCACCCCGCTTTGTTCGGGACCTCGAAATTTACAAATTAAGCACTGGTTTGTAGTCGTCTATTACGATGTCTCTGGGACAAAAGCAGCTGCATGAATGCGAAAGTTTGAAACAAAAATGAAACCATCAACAAAAAGACTGACCGCATATACCCTCCATGTTTACAAATACAAGCGTGGCCGTTTGGAGGTTAATATCACAGAATTTACCAGTATTTTGGAATGGATGTGTGAATGGTGCTTTTCCGGAAAAAAGACGGAATGTCGTTGCCTGTGTGAACAGCGCATTTTT